>BMAO01027241.1:0-50675 GCA_019973975.1 Trichonephila clavata | reverse complement strand
TTAAACTCATTGTTTTACATGACTTGTAAAGCAGCATAACTGAGAATAAAGCATACAAAATTAATTGCCTAAGCAAAAAATTGGGGTAAATTATACTTGTATAAACAAGATTCTCGATATATATGAATACTTAATTGAGTTTCTGTTACCTGTATCTAAACAATGTAGTATCTTAGCAACATAAAAAACAAATAACTAAATTCTCAAAATTCGTTAAATTCTCACTTTCATTATCACCACACCTCTTAAAGTAAAGAAAGACATTATTGAATCAATAAATTGATATCTCATTGATTTCAGCTGCTTATAATGGATAACCCATTTATCATCTGCACATTTTTAATTTCAAAATTTTTTTGTATATTTTTTCTACAGTCTCATTTACAGTGCATGCGAAACTAAATCGCTTAAAATCTCCGACAGTTAAACATTTTGAAAAAATGTATTCAATGTATTTAGCTAAAAGTTTTGAGAAGATTTGTTTATTTGCAAACTAAAAACTAAACCTAAAGATTTCCTAAATGCCCCAATTAATATAGTAGTGCTTCAATATATAGTATACAATATTTTTTACTCATGACAATACTGGTAAAATAAAAGCCTTTTCGTGTTTGAAAAAGATGGTAGGAACTGATGTATCCAACTGGCAGTATGAAGATAATGATTTCAAGTGGATATTCAAATTTCTTCTTATTTTAGGAATTCCATGTCCAAGCAAAAATGTTTCAAGCATTGTGAAAAAGGTTCAAAAAATACATTGCAATGTCTACCATGTTGCTTCTATTTATATCATTGTTGTTCACTTATACAAACTTATTATCAGCAATTTTGGGAGAGAATACCTAACGGGGAACTTACAATTTTTGTCTGCAATGATGTTACGAATGTATCTGGTGATAAAAGGAAAGAATATTATGAAAGATTTTTATTCCTTGCAAAAGGTACACTCTAAATATGTAACGTGTCCCCGGAAATCATGGAAGAAGTGGATAATTTGTGGATCTGCAATAGGTTATTTTACCTTCTTTTTATCAATGATATCTCCTTTATGGGTCTCAGATACAAAAGCCCAAGCTAAGTCTTACATCTTTAATTACAATATACCTTCGATTTATATGAGCTATTGTATTTTCTTTCATTTTGTATTGCTGTCCATAATTAACTGTCATTTTTTTATTGGACAGGATTTAGCTGTTATATTAATTTGTTTCCTTTATCAGAATTTAGGATGCATGATATCTGATTGCAAACATAATCTGACTGTTTGTTACCATGATGCCAAATTAACGATAAAAAGTACTCATAATTTGGCTGCAGAACTGAAACAACTATCAATAATTGCTGAAAAGATTGAAAAAGTAATGTCTCCATTAGCCTTTTGCTTACTTTGCCTGTTTCTATCCCAGACTCTTTTAGTAACTTCACTACTTCTAAAGCAAAACATTGTTTTTTATAAAGTTTTTGGCATATTTATTGGTATTACCCTTTTTTTAAAGCTTTGTCTAATTGCTGTTCTTGGCTCACAAATCCATGAAAAATTTTTGAACCTGAAAAACGTCATTGCAACAGCTCCAGCAATCAAAGAAAATATTTTTCATGAAACAGAAAGGGCTTTAAACCACATCACTTTGTCTCAAATGGCGGATTCTTTGATGAGTAACGTCCACATGACTGCATTGGGGGCTATCAAAATACAAAAAAGTGTTATTTTTTCTTTTATATGTGCTTTTATCACATACAGTGTATTGCTTTTACAGGTCTTTGATAAATAAGTTTTATTCAATTTAGATTTACTCGTATTAATAAATTATTACACAAGAATTTTCGAGAGTATACTACAGTGCTTCTCAAACTTTCAATATTTGCGACCGATATTCAATCCTAATTTCCATCCCCCCCTCCACACAATAGCAATGCATTGAATTCGATAATACTGTACATCGAGGCTAAAGATGCCACCGGCGTATATAAATTTCTTGCACAGTCAAAGGGTTATTTCTCCGGACGTATATATACGTCTTTCTGAAGTACAATCTTTTCTGTGCACTGCTTTCCATAAAATTATTCCAACAGCTTTTGAATGGAATAAAAGGATCTTGACAGTGTTTGTGAAGGATTTATTTACTTCAGAGATTTGCTCATTTATTCCTTTTCTACTCCTTCTCCCAATATAACGCTTACGTGTAAGGTTGCACTGCATATATTTTTATTGACAGTTAAAGGATTAAATATAACCCGTACAAATTATTGTATACGTATAATTTTATACATGACAAGTCCATGAGGTCACTGGTAATTATTAAACTTAATATCTTTGCTTTGTTATTTTAATCATAAAATACATTGTGCAGTACTGATACATTTATAAGTGTATTATACCAGTGTAAATGCGTATTTTATTTTTTATTATGTCAGAATGTATTTCGTTTGTTTACTTTCAGTAAAAAAATACTTTTTTAAAATAATCTTTTGTTTTCGACTTTTCAATTTGCTCGCGCGCCCCTTGCAGAGTTATCACGACCCCTAGGGGGGGGGGCACCCCACAGTTTGAGAAACGCTGGTATACTAGCACCTCCAAAGTTTGACACCTTGTCGTGGAAAATCTTCCTCACGTTGTTCGAGGGGAACCTAACGCAGCATGAGTGCAGAAGTTGTTGAATCTAACTCGAAATTATTACAATGTAATTTACTTTTATATTAATCAAACACTAAAATGACTACGCGATATGCGGACAAACCAAGCTAAGAGGAATAAGTAAACCTTACTAATTAACTGATTGAGATGCAATATCAGAGCCTTGACGAGTCAAAAACAGACGGAACGCTGAATTGCAATTATTGATATAACAAGTGGATATATGATCCACTCAATAATCAGTTTATGGTAATATCATCTTCAATCATCTTATTTGGTGACTGAACTCCATTTTTATTTACATATATCATTTATTTAACATCATTCCGTAGCGATGTTTACTTGTATTTAGGCGTTGTTCTAACTTAAATTGCCACTTTGTCTGGATGGAAGAAAATCCAAGTTCCAGAGGATACATCTCTTTTATAGCCCTAACCTTGCAAATTTAACCTATTTTTACCTTCTGAATGTGTGCATTAAAACAATGCAATATGTCTTCTATTTGATGTTTTTTGTAAGTTACATGCTGACAACTTGCTGTGCCATAGGATTAGTTTTCTTTTGAAGTCATATCGTACACTTTTTACTAAGCTAAAGCAAAATAATACATGCTTGAATGAGGTTGATGATATTCTTATCGGTTTTAGTTATGAGCTATTTTTACTCTCTGGAAAGTTATACATGGTTCAAAACTGCATGAATAAAATACGAATAACCACAAAATACATGATTAAATCAGCACAAACGCTTAATTCCATATCCTAACCATGACTTGCGGTATCAACTTATAGATGTCAAATGTATTTAAATAATATAACTTCAGAATCCTTGTTCAGTGTATATATTTTGTATTCCTGTTGTATTTAAAACATAAAAACAAATATCTCGTTATCTATGCTTTCATTGAGGCAATCTAAAATATATTTAAACCAGAATTATTTTGATTTATGTCAGTTGTGTTGTTTCAAAAATGGGTCAGAATGAAAATACCAAAAACACATTAGAAAGATAAATTCACTAAGTCCAAAAAACTTGGCTCTGGAAAATATTTCAGGTAACAGTAAGAATATTCGAAGAATGCTAAGAGCTAAGAGACAGGTTATATTCTACTTTCCAATATTGAAGTTTTAAAGCATAAAATTTATTCTTTTTTCCAACACTCTCTAAAATCTGGTTCAAGTTTTCTGTGTGTGTTCATTCTATCTAATTACCCCCCTGAGTTGAAACAATTGAACCACTTTTTATTTCAAAGAAGAAAAAAATAACACATCACTCTCATTTTTTAAAAAATAAAAGTAATAATAATAATTAGAAAAGTCTACTGTAGATAGTAACTTTTTCTCCTTAAGTAGTTCCTGAAATATTACAGACGAAATTTAATTATGAGTAAAATAATAACTTATGTATGGCAAAATTATTGTTCGAGTATAAAAAATATTACAATATGTCTATATAAATGTGTCTATACAAATGAAATTTCAACATCTTTATAAAAAAAAACTTATTTTGTTCTAGAATTGTTATGGATATGTTTATATATAAATGAATAAATAAGAGTATTAACTGAAATTGTAATCCATATAACGTGTTTTTGTAATGGAAATTCTGAAATAATTGTGCGGGAAAGCACGTGTAAAACGTGATCTGATTCACACTAAAGTAAATATTCTAAGCATCAGAAAGTAAACACTTATATCGAATAAATTCATTTGTGAAAGCAACACGAATCATTCAATTAATGCCGTATTTTATTCCAGAGCTTTGATTTTGCTAACAATAGGTAATCAAGAAATATTTCTTGAAAAAGTTTTTCATCTACCGCTGTGATCTTTGATACATTTTTAATTACATATGTATAATGAATTATTCTTAGCAAAAATAATTCTCTATTTAAATTTTTTAAAAAATAAAACTACTTAAATAGCAATATTATGCACATGATTATAAATTGAACTCGAAAAAATTTTTCTAAGTGCACTTCTATATATTTATAAATCCATTGCAATTTACATTTAAAACTTAAAAGTAGCTAAAACTAACAAAGTTTTTTGTAAAAAATGTTCTAATCATGATACATGCTTCCTTAAAAAGGATATTTCAACGTGTCGACTTATAAAGGCTTGAGAATCTGTTTAAGCTTAAAAAACTTTTAAATAAAAATCTATTTCTATTTTCCGAAATTCGAAAAATGGGCTAAGAGAAAAATTGTTTTCGATATTAATATAATAAATTCTAAATTCTTAAAATATGATTCGAAACTTTTTTCATAGTTCTTGAAAATATAATTTTCAACAGCTTATAATTAAAATATTACGAAAGGAAATGAAAAAGCGTAAATTTTATAATGATGAATTTCAATTTGTATATTTGTGGAGCAGCGTTTTTTCAGCTAAACTAAATAAAGTTAACCAAATTATTAAACTATTTTTTTGCTTCGAATTTTTCAATTTATCTAATATATTTCATATTTGTATAGTAAGGATTCAAACCGATAACTAACGTTAAAAATTCTAGTTAACTTTAAAAAAAATTTTATACTGATTGTCTTAGGTTCACTTTTTTAACACTTTCTTTTTTTATTTTAGTGTTTTTTATTTACTTTTTTATTTTCTAATAATTTACTGAAATTTATATTGAGAAACAGTATGTAGCTTCTTCATAAGAATTTTTACGAAATAAATTATTTAGTTCTCACTACGCATAAATATTTTAAATCAAATATCGTTTGCTATTTCTCAAATACATTGTTTTAAACGCGAACAAAAATTCGTATAATTTTCAACTTAAAGTATTCATTCATAAAATGGCAACGCAAAATACACTCAACTGTATTTGATTATCATATTTATATAATCGATATTTTCAATCGGATGCATTCTTTTATTTATTCATTCGTTTATTTAGTATTAATCCGGCTTAAGAGAATGTTAACATGTAAGATATTAGATAAACTGGATTATTCTGAGCTTAACTTTTAAGCAGATTTTTCCCTAATTCTTTTGAAGATTTTTTGTTATACAAATTAAGTTGGTATTAATTAACCTCAATAAATTCATTTATTTGAAATTAATGCCTAAATTTATTTCTGAATAATATTTTTATCTTTTTTTTCTCGATAGATAAATATTTAAATGGCTAACTCATTCAATAATACTTTGTATATTTTCTATCAATTACTATGTATACCAATCGATAGAGAAGCTTTTTTTAAATTTTAATACATGATTTAAAGTATTGATTTTTCGAATCTTAGATAAATTAAAAGAACTGAACACTAAGCTTTATGAATGTTAATTTTACAAGGGAATTATGCTTGATTTGATATTGTTTTTTTATGATTGCTTTCATAATTAATGGTTTTAAATGCATCAGAATAAGGCTTGATACGAATAAAAAATATTTCATTTATACTTAATTAAGTTGATAATTTATATTCATATAAACCCTACTTTCTTCATTAATTTTACGAATGACTATTTATTAGTCTCTTTTTGGTCATTTGATAATATTATTACTTCTCTGTTTGAATCATTAGCAGTTAGCACCCTAGAAATCATCCTTCAGATCGTTGCAAAAATCCTTTTGTCATTAGAACTATCTAATTAATGAATAGAATTAATTTTTTCACTTTAATGACTTGCAAAAATTCGTGGGATCATTATCATTTTATTTTCTAAAGATAACAACGAACAAATTAAATGTAAGAAAAATTAATCACATGATCTGAAAAACTAAGACAACATTTCCGTAATTATCGTAAAGAAATAGCTCATAATCTTTTGCATACAAAAATATCATTATCAGATTATTTCAAAGAGGCTGTCTGAAAAAATTACGTTTTTATATTAAATTAATTCCTTTGTGAACTGGATATATCTAAAATGTAAAATAGAAATTTTATTCATGCACAGGGGAATTATTTGCTCATTTTTGGCATCTTACATTGACAATGAACTAAGTTTTCTTAAAAGAAAATATAATAATAAAACATTTCTCTTAATGTTCTAATGCACTAAATTCATGTGACGTCATAGTCACATGATAATTATAATCACGTGTTCCCTGTCTATCAGTTTGCAAATTCATATAACGTCAGAGTCACATGATAAATCCAATCACGTGTTTCTTACCAATCAGTTCATGAACTTTACTGTTGCCAACTATTATTTCTTGCAGAAACTTTTTTTTTCTAAAAAATGCAAATTTGTTACTAATAATAATGCACATAGGTAAAAGAAATAAACTTGATTTAAAAATATACGTATCGTAAAAAAATTTATTTTTTTAACTTTGAAAATTATTTGAAGAATCGTAATACTTACACTTCTTTACGTAATAGCCAAACACGAATTTTATCTAAATTTTGCAAGTAGAGTCTGTCAATTTCGAATTCATTATTAACACGTGATTGTATTTATCATGTTGACGTCATTAATAAGTGTGGTACGGTTTTATAAAATATTTAAATTATTAGCTAGAAGTACAAAAAAAATGTGCCTGATATAATCTATATTTTCATTGCAATATCCTTAACTAAATTATTAAAGATTATTTTTGAATCAAGATTACTCGGGATCAATATTAATAATCCCTAAAACTCTATTTTTATTTATTTGTAAAATAGAATGGAGGGACATTTGGTTAAAACTTCAGTTTCTGAAATTTTTGTTTTGTGGATGGTAAAATAATTTTTTTCGAAATAAATAAATCAGCTATTGGATAATACTCTTAGTTTAGCCCCTAAGCGTTTAATACTACATGATATTTTTGAGATTTTTAACTTGAAACGGGTACAGTTTTTAGAAACAAAATGCCCTTTACAGAAACCTTAAGACATATTTCATTGTGTGAATGTATCATTTCATAATGTGAGTCTATATAATGAACATGCCTCCGTTAAAAATACGAGGGTGAGTCGGAAAATAAGCTTAACCTGTTGACTGCGGTCAGAACGGAGTATGAAAGTCAAATCATAGAATGAGACATTAAAGATAAGACATAACTTTATTTTTCCACCTAAGTACCAAGTACATTGAGACATTTGTCATACCACTCGATAAGTTTAAAAAATTCCTGCAGGAAAACTCAGGGCTTTGCATACGGAAGAACCGTTTACTTTTGCGTGGACTCCTTGAATGTTAAAACCATCAATGCTACGCGGCACTGTGGCACCCTGTCGAAATTGAAAGTGACGTTCGGAAAAACGGCCTGGAGCTTCTCATATCTGGCGTTCTGTTTTGGATGACAATGACACACTCGGCGACGGCAACGCAAAAACAATGTTGCAACTCTTGGTTAGGAGCGTCTACACCATCCACCATACGGTCCTGATCTCGCACCAAGTGACTTTTATCGATTTCCGGCTTTGAAGAAGAATCTCGCCTGAGGGCGCTTTGGAAAAAATGCTGAAGTAAAAAAAGCCATTAAACGCTTCTTCCGTATGCAAAGCCTTGAGTTTTTCATGGATTACTTTTTGCAGCTTATCAAGCGGTATGATTAATGTCTCAATGTATTTGGAATTTATGTGAAAAGTAAAGTTATGTCTTATCATTAATGTCTAATTCGATGTTTTGACTTTCATACACAACTCTGACCACAATCGATAGAGGAAACTTATTTTTACATTCATCCTTGTATCTTACCAGCGTCTGGCAAAAAAAAAGCATTTTATTTTTCTGATATATTGAAATTTAAATAATTCAAGAAACTGTCATTTTCTAAAATTTCTATGAATCTTTTTTCAAATAGGTCATTTTCTTACATTATATGCTCATTAAAAAAATACTGCAAATACTTTTAAATATTTTTAAAAGAATGAAGACGTAGAAATGGAGACCTACAAAGCTACAAAGTTCGTAACAGATGGCATTTCTAACTGGAAAAAACTGTAAGACAATGCATTATGTCCGTTTCGTCAGGCACGTCAGTATTCTGGCATGTATTTTGAAAATGGTTTACACTTTGGAACTCGTTAGTAAAAAAAAAAAAAAAAAGTCGTGTGCAAATATTCAAAATTATTTACAAAGTTTGTCAACAGATGGCACTTCTGATTGTTTTCACGTATTTCCCAGTCAGTAGCGTAATCTGTAGACGAAATGCAGCAAACTGCACATTTCTATCACCTTCCGTTATTTTTATTGCTTTTTCAAATCGCGATAAAAACGAACGGAACTTCAAGCGCAGGGTATCTCATACCCAAGGGTGTCAACATTCTGTTTTTACCATAAAATTTGCATACAAATGTGAAAAAGGAAGAAAAGTAGGAAATACAATATGTTTTTTATAGTTTTCACACGTAAATTTAGTTTTTCCGTTCTTTTTATTAGGGCATTCAGTTCATTGTTTATACACTCCTTTAGTCTTCATCGCAAGTGAGTGCGATGTTTTCACTGGATCTTAATTTTTTTTAAAATTTCGTAGAAGCATTGCTTGCTGGTTTCTACATTCTTTACACAATCCTCTGTAAATAAAGATCCAAAACGCTTCAGAAATCAGCGTCTGGTTCGATGTTTAGTAAGTGTATAATGGGGACTATTTCTATTTCCCTCTGATCCCCCTTGTCTACTCTCGGACCCGGCTAGAAGTGTGGGAGCAACTAATTGATCAGATGACATGATTCACTAAAATCGTTTATTTGTCAAAATAAACAACACAGACACAATAATAATCCAATTAAGATAGTTTTGATCAATATTTAGAGTTCGAAGGTGAGGCCAGAGTTAGCGTGGGGATAATATTTACAGACATTCAACTAATTTCTACGATAACTTATACTAGCTCGTTTCTAATTCAGATGCGCTCTAGCAATTTAGTCTCTAACTTCTATTTAAATAAGAAGCACCGTACCTGAACTTTTGTATTTCCAAAATCCTATAGCTGAAGCCTTGTACACTAACGGTCGACTTGATCACCACGCATCCGAGCGATCCTCACTTTGGTAATCTTCAATTCTCAATTTAACTATCTTAGATATTCACTTCATGAACTCTCACTTTACTAACTCGCAAAACTCGCGAATACAGAATTTATATAATAAACTAAAGTTGCATAATCACGTTTTCTTATCTTCGGTGAAAGTTCGTTGAATTAATTATTTCTCCTAAAGAATCCCCAAAGTGTTAGTAGAGCCGCATATAGATCCGTCACAGGTACTTCTGACTACTTTACAAAATAATTTGCGCATTTATTGTTGCATCGTTCAATATCACAAAAAAAATATTTTCATAGGTTTACGATCACATTTTCTAGCCATTGAATATGATGTGGTTATTTTATCAAGGACGATAATTGCTCCCTAAGTTAAATTATCTGGATCGATTTCAGTAGAGGAATCGTACTGGCTATTATACTCTTCATTATTCGATTTTTCCTAATCATACCCGCAAAGAGACTTTCTTCATCCGAAAAAACTGTTGTACTATATCTATTAAATACTGCATCAATTAACTTATTTAAAAATCACATTTCTTCATCATAACTACAATAATGCTCTATTGCATAAGAAAGATTTTAAAGCGTGCTCATACATTTAGAACTGTAACGGCGATTCACGCGCAGGGTATGACATACCCGAACAGGTGGTATCCAAAAACATATATTTAGAATTCGCCTACAAGCTAAGGCCCCTCAAAGGGTCAACCTTAAAGTCAGGTACACGAGAAATTTCTTTTCCGTAAAAGGTTTAGATAAAGTCTTGAAAAAAGTTAGGTGGTAGGTATGACATACCCTGCGCGTGAAGTGCCGGGTTAAGACACCGGGTTCATACCATAGGTCATTAAATTCAATCTTCTGAACAAATCTAATGACCTTAATGAAGATGGACCTTATAACTTTGAAACTTGGTCACTGGACGATGATAACATCAAAAAAAAAGCTGGTGCACCTCTCTTTAAACTTCCCCACTAAGCTAACGTGAAGTTTTTAAACCTCGACAACGTGCATCACTCAGCCACCCCCAAAATTTAAATTTTGCAGAAAAAAAAGACTTTTGTATGTTTTGCTAAAAAAAATTATTTTCTGTTAATTATTTAATAAATATAAGGTAAATAAGCTAATTTATTTTTATGTTGATCATATTTAATGATAAATTATATACATATTCTTTGATCATGAGAATGTTCTAATGCAATTAGGATGCATATTTATTGTCAGTTTATAAGCTAATGTTTTTAAAAAAACATTTTTAAATTAAACTTTGTCAGAAATGGAAAATATAGAAGATAGTATGATTCAAAGAGGTGATACACTTTTAAAAACTTCGACAATCTAGAATGAATTTCAGATACATATTGGTTTAATGTATTTAATAGTTTTTTCGTAGCTTACATCATAATCTGATTAATTGTTACAGTTTGAATGTCAATATATCTGTTTATAAATACTATTGCATTTTTTTAAATAATATAATTTTCATAACATCGAATTCGATGTTGCTATTGCCTTCCTTTTTTAATCCTCGTTATCATGTTACTTATTATGTTTGTTTTAATTTTGAATTCTAGAATTAACTTTTCCTGAAGTTAACGATATTTTCTTAAAATAGAATTTTTAATCTATCCCTTGAATTTGCTCTAATTAGAAAGTACAATTCTTAGCAATTCGAATTTCTAAAATATGAAAAAAAAAAATGTTGAATTTTTCATTGTATAAAAAAGTGTTTGTATTATAAGCAAATCATTACTCTTTGTCACATAGTGAATTCTTTGAAGGATATGATTTCCATTGAATTAATTCATCAGAACAAAAAAAGTGAGTTATACTTATTAGAGAAAAGAAGGCGTTACAAAAACCATGTTAAAGTATTAAAATCGCATTATTAAAAAGATTACACCTATAACAAGATAATTTGCAGACAGCAATATTTGAAAAATTAAAAGTTTCAAAGAGCAATACTTAAAAAGAAAAATTAAAAAGAAGTATTTGAAATCGAAGCAAAAAATACTATAAAATACAATATTTTACTTTCTGTAACAAAGAAATAGATTTCATCAATTTAAATAATAATAAAAAAAACAATAAAAGGCAATATTTTATACTAATCTATAAAATAATCAATTTTGTTGGATTATCATCCATTTATCAATCGTCGATTAATTTATCAAGTTCCATCTGGAACTTGAAAATGCAAATATTTGGAATTATCATGATTATTGATTGTTCGTTTACTGACTCATGTTAAAAGCAACGCGAGGGTTGTTGCAATGTACATCTTCATTTTTGAAACACGATAATTTAGATATTAGTTACAAGAAAATTTTACATGTTAGTGCATTACTATAATTAAATTTCTTTCTTTATTTTATTTTTTTCTTGTGAACAACTTCAAAGTTCAATACTATTTGATCATAATCGATAAATTGATTTTTCAGTATTTTCACACTTTTAAAATGCATTTCCTGAGTAACATCTTCTAGAAGGTTAGATTAATTTCAGTAATGTGTTTTCGATTACAAATTTAAATTACAACTTTTGAAAGGGAACACTTAGTGGTCAAAATCCGATATTTTTCGTTAATATAATTTGCTTTTAATTTTAAATTATTAGTGCTGATTATATATATATATTATTGTGCTAATTTTATACTCAATTATTAAAAAAAAGTCTATTGTATGTGAATATTTTTTAACACGCTTTTATAAGTTTCCCTTGTTTGTAACGATATCTTTGAACTCGATTTTTACCCACTTTAAAAGGTCAGATTAATTCGAAATTTTGCACACGTGTCAAGGACAGATAACAATACAATAATTTCATAATTTTGTTCCATTGTCCTTGTCAGGATCGTCAGGAATAACGATATCCAGATTTGGTGACAATTCTATATACCACTTCCAGATTTGGCGACTTATTGCAAACACCATTTTCAGATTTGACCACTTGTTGCATATACCATTTCCAGATTCGGCAACTAATTCCATATCCAATTTCCAGATTTGGCGACTAATTCCAGATTTAGCGATTAAAATATTAAGGTGTAACCCTAAAAGTGAATACACTTGTGGTTAATACAAATAAAACAAACAAAAAAGTGCTCTATGTGAGAAAGGGGAGGGGGAGCGTGCGTCAGCAATTGCTTACCATAATATAAGCAATTGTCTAGCTTTTCTGAAAATGGAAATTAAAAAAAAGACTCGTGCATGTGAAAAAAAAAATTATTTATGTTCTCACCACTAAATATTTTGGTTTTATTTTTATAAAGCAATACGTTTAGAAGTGAGGATATTAATTAACATTATAGCAATACGTTTAAAAGGTGATAATACGATTTATCATGATTTTTATTAACTCACTTTCTTGCATGTCTGTCCGGGTGAAATTTTGTTATTGCTTTTAAACTGACTTCCCGATGAGCTAAAGACTTGAAATTTGGACCATAGCTCAGAAGTGGATGACAATGTATGAACATGTGAATGAAGAAGAAAGAAAGAAAAAAAACGAAAAGGGGAGGAATTTCATACTCTTTTTAGTCCGTTATAAAAACACGGTACATTATTTTTTTTTAATTTGAAATTTTTCTTTTCAACACACTTTTATTAGTTTGACCTGTGTCTATAGAGACGAAATCTTTGAAATACAACGATACGGGACAAATCCGAGGCCATGTAAGCGGAGAGAATAAATACCTTTCAGACCCGTTAATTAATATCCATTGAAGAGCAAGACTAATTCCAGCAGCCACGTAATTCCCCTACTCCAAATATCAAACTCAAGGATAAATTCAACAATGAATACATAATAGTTAAAAAACTAAGAAAACGCGCTTTTATTGTGGATCGAACTAAAAAAATGAAAAATAAATTATAGTTAAAAAAAAAACTAAAAAACACGCTTTTGTACTGAATAGAGCTAAAAAGTAAAAAAAAAAATCCTAATATATGAATAAAATGATTAGCGAGAAAATTAATATCTTTGGGGTAAAGGCGTGGGGTGCTCTATATCGATTGTTATAATTTCTTATTTCTATTCCGAAATGCTAAGTTAGTGAGCGGTACAAAGCACCCCACGCTCTCAACGAAAGGTACACAGTAGGCTGTGAATGACTGAAAGATGTCAACGAGAAACAGCACATGAGTATCAAGCACGACTTCGAGTCAAGCAATCGCATGATTACAATTGTCTTCCATTGCGGTACAACCCAGCTGATAATTATAGTTTGAGCGGGCATGTTCTCATTGGCACAATGATTGAAGTGTGTCTTAATTGTAAGGCTCAGAAATTTAATGAAGAAGCAAAAGGAATGTGTTGCGTCACTAGAAAAATTAAATTTCCTCAACTTGGAGAATTACCACAGACATTAAAAACTTTGCTTGCCAGATATACTGAGGAATCAAAGCAATTCCTATCTAACATCAGGAAATAGAATTCATATTTCCAAATGTCATTGTTTGCAGCAGAAATTATAACAACTCATTTCATGCCAACTCTCAAAATAAAAGGACAAATTTATAATAAAGCTGGCTCCCTGCTTCCGTGCTATTCACAAATGGTCAACATAAATGTTTACAAATGCACTTTAAAGGTGATGGCAAGGATGAATTGAATGCACGTTGTGGAATTTCTATTGGTATAAAAAAAAAGGTCCATTCTTTCTAAACTACAAGAGCTTCTTCACCGAAAAAAATGTAGTGCGTTGAGAACTCTTCTAAGACAAGGTATATAATTTTAGGTTCATAACATAAGGACTAAAGCAAATCGTTATAACTTCAAGCATTCCATTGACAAATAACAAATAAGATCTGTTTAGATTTTTTTTTTGTATATTTATAAATAATTTTTATAAAAAAGTCCTCCTCAAATAGAAAAGGGCTAAGCATATTAGAAATGTGTGCTTTCTCGTTATTTTTTTTTAACCAGAACTTAGCCACAGCAACGCGTGGCAGGGTATAGCTAGTAACGAATAACAGTAGTGTAGAGTTCATTTTATAGGCGAACTAATTTTAATTAATCCTACTGTCTTTCAAGTGAAAAATATCCAAAGAAAATAAATTTTTTCAAGAGGATTTTTTCATTTTTAGGTGCTTGTGCAATGCCTTTTATGTCAGTTTTGTAAAACATTTTGTAGTTTCGTGATATTTTTATCAATTAAGCTTCTCTGCTAATTTTTAGCAAATTACCCTCATTTCAATATGGTTCTGTAACTCTCTTTCAGTTTTGACAACAGATTTATATTAATTTCTGCTAAAAATTGTACCGATTTTAGTTGCCACCACTCAGTGAGGAATCAAATCTCATTTGATCTTCACTAATTGATTGTCTGCACATAATTAGGGCAGCATAAATTTCCATTTTCCCAAATGTTCTATGGAAATTCAACAAGTTCTTTCCATATGTGATGCGCAGCACTGTGTCGGCTCTCAAAATTCCAATAGAATTCTGTTATAAGTACTTAAACACTATTTCTCTCATTGTTAAGGATATCAATAAGTATACCTAATTCTGCTCTTGTTTCTAAAAATACCAACATATAAGACACATTAAAATAATATCTTTATTTTTTAGAAAGTCGTTGATTTTTATGTGATCTGCTATTGCTGCTTGATATGACGTTTCAAGCATGTTTCTTTACTCTGTTTTCATCAAAAAATATGCATGCACACTGGGCATTTATATTTTTATCAATTGTTGGCATGTTTAGCGAAAAAAAGAAAAAATTAGCAAAGAATCATGGCTTTTGCTTATGGATAAGAAGACTCTAACCAGCTTGCTATTTGTATCATGCGAGCTTTTTACTTTCTCTTGAAAACTTGAATAAACAGTTCCATGACTGTCAGATAAGACTTGTACATAAAATTTCCTTGTTTAAATAGTACTCCATGGAATGGCGACGTTCGTTAACAACACAGAATGGACATTTTATATTTGAAAATTTCTGCTATTATTCAGAAGACATAACTTGTGTGGTAAATTATAGTTTACTTCAGGTTGGAAAACTGATTGAGTGTCAGATATAATTGACCTTGCTGTATGATCTCAGTATTACTGTTCTTTTCATCAAAATTTGGTTCAGTTTTAGATGATTTCTGCCGTCCTTTCTTACAATTTTCAGAGCACATCTATTTTCTGTTAGTATGATTTTTAGTGTTTCTATATTTGACTGTTTGTGTTATAAGATACATACTTATTACTTTTATCAACCATTAAAGGCTGTGGGTAGCCCAGTGGTTAGAACATCAGACCAGAAGGCCTGGGTTCGAGATGCCCGATGCCACCAAATACCTTCCAAGTACACAAGGAGTACGTGCTCGTTAAATCAGTGGGTCCGAAAGTCTTGTGGGTGGTCGCAGCAGAAACTACGGATGCAGGGGGCTGGAGAATATTTCACTCCCCTCAGTTCCACGCATAAATTGTGGAGGTGGAGATAGGTGGTGTTGCCATCTATCGTGTAGAAGTCAAACTGTCTCAGACTCTTGCAACATTTATTCCTTCCCTTCGGAATACACGACAACAACATCAACCATTAAGAGTAGTCGGTACCCCCTATCCCGCTAATGTTAAATTGAGCATTTTTATGTACCTTTTTCTCATAAAATATTAAATGTACAGACTTAAAATTTTTTCTGTATATTAATTAGACTTTTTTATTTAAAATGATTGGAAGTTTTTTCAAATATATTGTTTAGTTTTTTTTTCAAAAACATTCATCGCAACAGTATCACTATGAATTTTTTGAAAAATGTCATTTTTTTCACGATAACTGACTTTTACAAAAATATTATGGGAATATTAATAAAATCTCACTTCAGTATATATAGTTATATATCAGTAATATTCAGTAAAGATTGCAAGTGCTTCCGTTGAATAGGTTCTGAGAAAATGGTACACGCATTTTTAAAAACACCGTTTTGAGATAATTGCATTTTTATTATAAAATGTCACTTCATCAAAAAAATTATGCATTACAATCTGTATATTTGCACTATTTTTTTTAAATATTAGCTTATTCACAATAACTTCTAAGACTTTTTACTTATTTCTTTTACTTAGATTTCTCAGAAAATGCATATATAGCATTTTTCACTTTTAATCTATCGAGATATTTTATAGCATTTGCATCATTTTTCTCAAATTATGCATCAATTTTTGAAGAATTTTCTGTTCTGATATATTATTGTCAACCAAGTTGATTATAAATCATCATAAATACTATGTGAAAATGTGTCAATACATGAAAATAGGGCTTTGGTAATACATCATTATACGACATTTCGAAAAGTTTCATTAGTGTTTTATAAATTCACATGTAAACACAATTTCTTAAACTATCAGAATTAAAAGGATTCTTAAAATATTACATAAATGGTATCCAAAACAACAACAAGAAAACTGATTTTATGTTTTTAAACATGAAATTTGTGTGTTTTTGTATGTAACAAGTTTTATGCAACGAAAAAGATCATTGCATTTTTGGATATATTTATGTATCTTTTACTAAGAAACTATTGAACACAAAGCTTAAAAATTTGTGTGTGCATTAAATAAACATTTATCTTTATACAGAAGTGAATTTTTTTTTAAAAAATTGATCAGCATGTTTAAAAATGTAATTTTTGTAGAGTGGAAATAATGAATTTTATAAAAATTTTCCTTTTCTATGTTACGACATCTGCTTTTTAGCTAAATGTCTGAGGAATATCTCAAAAATTTCATTTCAGTATATACAATATAGATGCAATATAAAATAAATATTTCCAGTTCACGCATTCAATTAATTTATAGAGAAAGAAAACACAAATTAAAAATATAATATTTATAAGACAGTAATATATGATTATATGGCATTTCGAAAAGTTTAATTAGTGTTTTGTATATTCACATGTAAACAAATTCCTTTAAATATAAGAATTAAAAAGTTTCTATAAATATTACATAAATAGTATCCAAAACAACAAGAAAACTATTTTTATGTTTTTAAACATGAAATTTATGATTTTTTTTTGTATATAACAAGCTTCATGCAACGCATTTTGAGATATATTTATGTACATTTTACTATTGAACACTAAAGCTTAAAAATTTGTGTGTGCATTAAATAAACATTTACTTTTATATTGAAGTGAAATTTTTTTTTAAAAAATTGATCAGCATGTTTAAAAATGTAATTTTTGTAGAGTGGAAAATAATGAATTTTATAAAAATTTTCCTTTTCTGTGTTACGACATTTGCTTTTTAGCTAAATGTCTGAGGAATATCTCAAAAATTTCACTTCAGTATACACAAGAATATATAGGAAATATAAAATAAAAATTTCCAGTTCATGAATACAGAAAAAAAGTAAGAACACACAATAATTTATAGAAAAAAAGAGAAGAGAACACACAATTTAAAAAAAATATAATTTATAGAAAACAGAGAGTAGTGTTTCAATTTGCACAAATGTTGTTTTGGGAACCCGTGATAAAATGACATTATGAAAACTTTCATTCGGGTTTTGTGCTTTTCGATGCAAACATTATTTCAACAAATCATGATGGGAAAGATATCTAAATATAGAAAGCATTGCTACTACAACAGCAACCGGAAAACTCTTTATGTTTGTAAGAATTACGCGATTCTTCAGCCTGTTTATATCCCCACCATGAATTTTCACCGACAGGAGAAAAACAATGTTTTTTATGTGCCCATTTTTTACATATACAATATTTCGAAAGAATATTGACATCTATCACCTTACCTGTATCAATGCTGATCACAGTAACTGCACCATTTGATGATGTTTAACCGTGCTTCTGCCCGCTACCACAATATTATTATTACCTTCATTTTCACAAATAGCTTCCCTCGCAGCATTTTGAATGGAGTCCTCGTAAGCAAGTTTTACAGCATTTGAGATTCGCTTACCTTAAGGAGAAAACCTTGTAGGTGGTTGCCGAAGATTCATTATGCTGCAAAATATTCTACCAGGTTCTGCTCCTCTTCCAATGAAACACGTAGCATATACAAACCTGGTATTTATTGTGGCAATTTGCGTTCCTTCATGAATATTTAAAAAAGAAAATTCTACATCATATGGACAAGCACAATATTTCAGGACAAATTTCCAGCCCAAACTTAACTTTTAAAACTTGCATGTCTAAACCTCTTTTACACATTTTATAATGAACTTCATTTTTGAAAGCAAATGCAAAAATATTTTAATTCATGATGGTATTTATATATATAATACTTACTTTAATAAGAAGAAAAACTTTAATCTAACTTTATTTTGCACATGTCTCCTTTGAGTCATGTGTATGTCCAGCTTGAGGATTGACATTACTGTGGTTAGTAATGTTACTATGATTGAGAGTATTCCTACTTTCTTAAAACGTAACTTTATGTTTTTTTTTAAATATTTTTTTCTATATAGCCTTATAACGAAACAAAAAATTCAAAATTTCAAAATTTGTGAATTTTAGAAATTTTATATATTTAATTTAAAAACCCAAACACACGATAAAAACGTGTATGCGCTCCAAAATAGGTAAACAACCCTAACAGTTACGCTTGCAGTCAATCTACAATTAATTGCGTATGAATAAATAAAACAGAGAGGGGCTTTGGAAAAGCTTCCCAGATTTAAAAGGTCAATGTTTACATTTCTGTCTGTCAAAGGGGAGCGTGGCTCATCAGCTGAATATTTTTTTAAAATCATTTTAACATACTTTTAATTAGTAAAATGGCAAGTATGTTTCATCATTGGAAAGGTCCTGATTTGGGGATTTTAGAAATATCAAAAACTCAAAATCGATTTCCCGAAAGTGTTTACCCTACTGACTGCCTTTTAAAATCTGAAAGGAATCCGATCAGTAAACCAATATTTTTTTTAGTAAAAACAAAAAAGTGTTTGAATACATTTGAAACACAGAAGTCTGAACGAATTTTAAACAAATAACACTGATCTCAGTCTGGAATTTAGTAAAAGCTTCTCGCTGCCATCCTGCAGTTTATAAATTAATATTTGAAATAAAAATAAGTAATGCTTTGTCAAAATAAAAGTCAAATTTTCAAAGTATTATGTACTATTGGTTTACGACAGTAGAATGTAAACAAGGGCTTGATCGCAGAGGAAAAGAAATCGAAACTTTAAAAAAAATGCATAAAACCGATTTTGTGTGTGTGTGTGTTTGATAGAGAGGTTAATATAGTATTAAAATAAAAGCCAAAAATGATTTTAATATTTTCATCAATTTTCCTTTTTAAATCTCATTGTCTTATACCTCCCCCCCCCCTTTCTATCAACCCCCATGTCGCAAACCGCGTTAAACAGCTTTTACATGTATGTGGCCCGACAGGAGAAAAAGTTGAGTACTCCTGATCTAGATTTTAACCAAAATCAATATTTCCATATTTTCAAATCTTTAAAATGCACTTCCCGAGTACCTGTTCGATTAGATACGATTATATATATTATATTATTATATTATATTATATATTATTAGTAATGCTTTTTCATTTACAAATTAAAATAACAGCTTTTAAAGAAATGAAAACTTGGCAACACAAGAATTCAATATTAAAATAACTATAATTTACTTTTAGTTTTAATCCATTATTTTTCAGCTGTATTATTATTTTTTTTCTAAGCTTTATCAACAAAATAAATATCTGTAATAAAAAGTTATTTCAATTTCTTAAGTGCTTTTCTCCATTTTTCTATTTATTCTTATCCCTTTTCGTTCCAAAATTGTATTACGCTATTAAACACAAAAGTCCTGTAATTCTCAGTAATTTACAATCATGAACTCATAATAACGAACACGACAAACCTTTCTGCAAATTTAAAAGAAAGACGATATGGAGAAGAAAACAATCATTTACAGTTACATTATGAGTGGTGATTCCTGTGAGATACTGGAAACACTGTATTACGGCAAAATTACGTAAGTTCCGTTATATATATCATCAAAAATCCTAGAAGCGATACAAATAAAGAGAATTTATACAGTTCTTATTAGATTCTCTCTCTCTTATTCTCAAGAAGATTCATATCATCTAAAGTCGAAAGGGATACAAATAAACGCAATTTATATGTATCAGAATAAAAGAATCATGATTAGAATTAAAAATATTCAAAAAGAACACGATGAAATTAACTTAATTTTCAAGTTCAGTCTCTTGTTAGGTATACCTTATCCAGAAAGAAATATCTCGCTCCCAGCAAGAACCCTTGGCAAGATACTATATTACTTTTATAATATTACTTCCATTTATATCATAACTGTTGATATATACCATTTTGTAAAAGAACCCTTGAAAATACATGTTTTAGCATCTAATTTGCATATGGTATGTGCTGTGATATTAAGAGTACATTTGGTAGTTAAAGGAAAAGATATTATAAAAGAATTGTCATCATTGAAGAAGGTACACTCCAAGTATATGGAATGTCCTCAGAAATCATTGAAACGGTATATAATTGCAGGATCTATTTTGGGTTACATTACAGCTGTAGCCCTGACGTGCTTCGATTTGACACCGCAATCTTTGAGTGACAGTAATAAGATTTACTTTTTCGGTATGACTATTCCAGAAACTTATGCAGATTATACTTTTTCTTTTGCTGTTATAATAATTTCTGTTAATAATGTCGTTGTATGTACAGGACAAGATGTGGCCATTGTACTTATTTGTTCTATTTATCAAAAATTAGGTTGTTTCATAGCCGATTCGAAAAAAGAACTCATTACTCATAAATCTGAAGTAAGTCTAACACCTAAAGTCTGCCATAATTTTGCTAAAACGGTGGATATACTTTCGACATCGGTAATAAGAATCGATAGCATAATATCGCCCTTGTCATTTTACTCGCTGTGCTTGTTTTTATTTCAAGTATTAAAAGCAACTTCGCTCTTTATGAGGAGTACATTTAAACCATGGGATAGTATACTTGGAATTTGTATTTTAATCACACTCATTCCGAAGCTGATTCTTTTAGTAATGCTCGGTTCCAGAATACACGAAAGATTTGCTGAAATCAAAGCACTCGTATTAAAAGCTCCCGTTTTGAACGAGCGTATATGGAACGAAACGCCATCGGGAATAAATCACATCACTCTGTGCCAGATTGTGGATTCCATGTCAGAAAATTCTTTTATGACTGCCATGGGAGTTATCAAAATAGAAAAGAGTGTTATTCTCTCGATCTTATGCGCATTCATAAGCTACAGTGTACTGATCATTCAAGTGTTTCACGAATAAATCTATCACTCGATAAACTATGCATGAAATGTAGACATGGAGATATTTCATGCATTACAATTAAGTAGGGTGAACTTGGCAAATATGGGCACCAAAACATTTAATTCGAAATATACTTCACAAAACTCTCTCCATTTTTCTAAAATTAAGATTTTAAACTTTAATTAATAGTCTTTCTAATAGTATATGAACAAACCTCTTTACCTCTCGTTACAATGTGTATGAAGAAGCACCTCAAAAGCAAGAAGAAACCCTCAGCAATTACCCATATTTGACTAATAATTCAGGTAATATGGCACAATTACTGGAAATAAAGGCAAGTTTCACAATAAAAAAAAGATAGGAGAAATTGTCATCTCTACGTTTACCTTTTCCAAACACAGAAATGTATTTTTACACAAATGACACGTTTGGAAAATGATAAGAAGTGAAATTAAACTTTTGCTTTTAAACAAATTGTATCACAAAAAATGTCCAAGTTTTTATCTATAAATTAAAAATAATTGGGTGGGGTAAAAAAGGTAAACTATTAAATTAAGACAAATTATTACAAACTTGAGGAAAAACAACACTTAATGAGGACTTGCACTCGTATCATACGCTACACTGATTACACTTAATAGGTGTCACTTTCTAACATAACACATTCCTAATGGAACCAGGATAAAATAAAGCCAAATCATTGCCCCTATTCAGTCCTTGATTTTCATCATAACGCTTAGCACCACAAGCATGAGAAATTCAAGATGTATTATGTTTGCTGTTGCCCTGCATTTTGCCCCTACACCTCCTCTACGATCTCCGTAGAGAAGGTGTAGAGGCAACACTCTTCTTCGTAGAAGCCAGACTTTCTCATCTTTAGTCTTATTGCCCATATTTATTCTAGTGACATTATTCAATAGTTAGCATTACTGCTTTCGAAGGGAGAAAGAACGAAACCACCAGCTTTCACCTTAGGGTGAGTGATTTTGAGTGATTTTGGGGTTTATTGGCGCAAGAGCCGATTTCGGCTATACTGCGCCAAACATTTGTTTTAATATCTGTGGTCTAGACGGGAAGAGAAAGAAAGAATGAATTGAATGACAAGAAAGAGGGTCGAAAATAGAGAAGGATCACTAGGGTACCCCGGGTTCGTGAAGCCCGTGTTTACCAAAGACAGTAAACCCCGTGGGAAAAGGAAAAGATCACTAGGGCACCTCGGGATTGTGACACCCGTACTCAACTAAAGAAGGTGAGCCTCCTGAGGGCTTCCACCTTAGGGGACTACAACCAAATAAAATCGTAGCCATTTATAGGTTTCATGAAAAATTAATTAATTTGGCGAGTTATCTTAAGATAACTAAAATCTAACTACAACCCCAATCTTAAACATCACGTAGTTGTTCTTAAATTAGAAATGGTTCATTTGCACTTCTGTTTGAACCCCCAACAACACAAACAAATCACACAATGCTATTACATTTGAACACTGTCAACGCTGCAATGCGAATGCACCATCAAAAACCATAACGCGTAATATGGGTATTTGCATAAATGGTCCCATATTTGCCAAGCTTATTCTATGTACCGTAAAATCCGGCGTATAACGCGCGCCTATACTTTTAAGCTTCAATTGTTAATTCTTAGGTATATAACGTGCACCCCCTGTTTTACGAAGAAACTTGAAATGTACAGGGGCAATATTCTTATGTTTTGCTGTCATTTACTCGAGATAACATTGAAGCTTTAGAAAAAATTAGTATACTTCTAGAACTACAACCCTGTAAGTTCATAAGGAATGTTATTTCTTTTAAATGAACGCTGTTTCGAACTTTGTATAAGTCGAATTTTTTCTATGCTCACATCTCTTACTTTTATTATTATTATTTTTAAAGCTATCATTTTTATACCAGGCGTATAATAAGCACCCGTAAATTTCGATCTTACTTTTTTGCGTTAAATGTTAAAAGTGTCGTTATATGCCGGATTTTACGGTATATTGTAACACTTATTTCTTTAATTAATCGAAATTTAAAAAATATTTCACGGAAAATTTTTATTCATATTAATGTTTAGAATTGGTTTGTTTCCTTCTTTGCCAAAATAGAAAATCGTTATTCTCTCAAGTTATGCGCTTTTATCAGTTTAAGTGTATAGTGAATATACTAGTTACTTTTACTTTATTAATTAAAGTTATAAAATATTTCTTAAATTTCATTTTCATAAAGTACTTTTCGACTTTAGAATATTATTTTATGTTTATCATCTTAATTACATTGTTTTCATTCAACCTTAGAATAAGTTTAGGAGTTTGTAAATTTAAGTGATAGAGACAGAACATTAGAAGCAAATGATTTGATGAAAAGCCATTCAAACTATTTGACATCATATGGAAATATAATGTACACCACACATCACTCAAAATCTCATCGAAAATCAATCCCAACATGATATTCTATCAATTGTCAAATTGTGGATCCTCATCAGTCACAATGGTTGGATAACTAGTAAGGAATTTATCGAAGTAATAAAAGAATTTTATTTTCTTACGTTAAAAAATTAAATAATCATTTCATGTTTAAGGTATCCGACTACTTGCGACAACTTTTTTTGAAAAAATGGAGATATGGAGATTTTTTTAAAATTTCTTTCGTACGTTTTAGGAAAAATATGCTAAAATTAAGAAGATAACAAGATATTATTTTACTAAAATGGGAAAAAAACTGGTAAAAATTTACAAAAAATAATCTAAACGTGGCCCATTCTGTACCAAATGTTTATAAACAAATTTTCAATTTTTCAGTTCTGATGTATTGTTATGTTATTCGTTTTCGAAATGACCTTCACGATAAGAGATATTTTAATTTTTACAAAAACTAGAGCACTTTATCTTAGTTATTATATAAAATTGTTTAAAAAACAGGGATTATATTGACATAAGGGACTGTAAATTTTGTAATAAAACAGTGATTGATAAATCTGAAGGTTAAAATACTTCTACTACTATACAGAACATTCACAAAAAATTTCAGTTAATTATTTTTAAGACTTTTTTAGCAATCGCTGGCCCCGTTTCAGCATTTTCAAAAAAACATATTTCGAGTAAAACGCGTTTTAAAGTATGACAACTTGCTTAAAGTAATGGCATCTGCTTTTACTAAAACACTTGTAGTTTTTGTTCTAGTGAATGGAAAATAATAAACTTTATATTTTTATAAAGCTAATAAGAAGACCAATAAAATAAAATCACAAAAAAATTATCAATTTTTGGCAGAATTCACAATTTTAGGGTAGTCGGATACCTTAAATGAGGAAACCAATAAATAATTGACCCTGTTGGAAGTAAGTATATAAAGGGAAATATTAGCAATTTTATTAAATTTATTCTAAATCATTTTCGTGTCCACACATCTGAAAAATCTACTTCTTTTTTGAGGATAGGATAACTGCGTTCCTATGTGCACTTGCATCCCTAAATATTGCGGGTTCTGTCATCTGTCATCACCCTGGCAACATTTGATCGTGAGAAAAACTCCTAGAGAGCGATTGCATGGCCTCCTTCCTCACAAACATCATATTCTGAATTCTAATGAAATAACCAATATTTTGAATAACTTCAATGTAAATGTATATTCTGTAATTAATAGCTGTGACGTAAATAAACCAAATATTTCAGTCCCTAACTCTCACGCTACCATTAGTTTTCTCAAACGTCACAGTTCTAAGATATATGGCCTTCAAATACTAATAACATTTTTAATACATTTTTAATGCTTATCTTCTTTGTATAAAAACTTATGTGTTTTTTAATGCTTGTCTTTATGTAATATAAAAGAATTAATTACAGATTGAATGATTTGAAAGTGGGAAAATATTAAAGGTTAATTTTAGTTAAAGAAATTAAAGTAAAATAATTATTAAAATTAGCAATTTTCCTTTCCAAATATTTAATTTCATTAAAAGATGACAGAAAAAAATCCCTTTCATAAAATAATTCTTTTTTGTGTTTTATGCTCAAAGGTTAAATGTGTAGTTTCAGGAGCACATTAATTTAATATTTTAAAAAGCTTATTTAATGAATCTGTGATATCTTACTAAATATCATTTTTCTTTATTTAAATTTAATTTAGTAAGTGGTTGAATTGAAGGTCTATAAATAATATATTTGCCGTAATAATCATTTTAGTGACACATGTTGAAGTATTTAAACAAAATGAACAAATTTAATGCAACATACAAATAATGTAAGAGTTTTAAGAAACGCATTTGCACAAAAATGATTATCATTTTTTTTCCGACAGAAAACCATAATCAGTGTTTAAGATCAAATCTTAATTCAGCACTACGGAAATGTAAATAAAAGTGTAATTTTGCCTTTTTTTTTTACGCGAAGCAATATTATGTAGTTGATTATTTTAAAATTTTATTGTCTCAGACAATTTATAATTTTGTAACACACATTTTTATCATTTTTAATGAAATATTTTTACTCACATTGAAAATTCAGCAATTTATTCGAAAGCGTGTTATTTTATTTATTTATATTTGTAATGAAAAGAGACAAGAAGTCTGTCGATAATTTTGTTAAGCTATATTCACAGAAATTTTCCTATTCGATTTGCTTACAAAAACGGAGGTATTTCATTTTAATTCTTTTTGATGACTAAAAATCCACTTAATGTTGAGTAAGCAATAATGTTAAATAGTTTTATAAGCAAACAGTTACTTCCATCTTTGAAAATCAATAAAAAGATTTTCTATTAAATTCACTTACTACTTTAGTCTGAAAAATGATTCAATTCCTATCAATATACACTTGTAATAAAACAAAAATAATGTTTTCATTTTGTATTAGTACTACTGATAGCAAATAATTTTTGGTGCAAAATATGAAAGCTCAACACAAGTCAAAAAATAAAGAGTTGTAATAATCTTAGATTTTCTAGTTTATATTCCTCACTTGAAAATTTATTAAAAATATATAACCAATATATATCTAGAGAAAAGGATTTATCTTGTTTGTTTATATTATTTGTATTAACATAAATAAGTTATTTTTAGTTGAAATTTTAAGAAATATTTCAAGAAATTGATTTTGTTTAATTTTCCTATGTCTGTTACAAATTGAATAAGCCTTTTTGTATTCTTAAGGTATACGACTACTTGTAACAACTTTTTTTTAAAAAAATGGAGATATGGGGATTTTTTGTGGTTTTTAGAATTGTTTAGTGCATTTTAAGAAAAATATACTAAAATTAAGAAAAGAAAAAGAAATTATTATTACTAAAATGAGAAAAAATCGGTAAAAATTTACAAAAAATAACATAAATGGGGTCCTTTTTGTACCAAAAGTTTATGAACAAATTTTCAATTTTTCAAATCTGATGTGTTGCTATGTTATTCATTTTTAAAATGACCTCCATGACAAAAGATATTTAAATTTTTACAAAAAATAGAGCACTTTATCTTGGTTATTATACAAAATTTCTTTAAAAAAACAGTTATTATGTTCACATAAGGGACTGTAAATTTTGTAATAAAACAGTGATTGATAAATCTGAAGGTTAAAACACTTCTACTAATATACAAAACATGTACAAAAAATTTCAATTAATTATTTTCAAAACTTTTTCAGCAATCGCTGTCCCCGCTTAGCATTTTAAAAAACACACATTTCGAGTAAAACGCGTCTTAAAATATGGCATTTTTCTTAAAGTAATGGCATCTGATTTTACTAAAACACTTGTAGTTTTTGTATCAAGTGAACGAAAATAATAAACGGTATTTTTATAAGTCTAATAAGCTTGCCTATAAAACAAAATCATTAAACAATTTGACAATTTTTGGCACAATTCACAATTTTAGGGTAGTCGGATACCTTAAGTTTTTACTTATTACCAGTGTAATTACTAGTTTTTGTAAAATTTACAATACATATTAAAGTAAGAAATACGAAACGTTAGATATTTTTGCGCTTTAAAGGAAAAAAAATAGTAAGAAAATCAGAATTAGAATTAAAAAATTGTAAAATTTTATCTATCTATCTATATATATATATATATATAGAATTAAAAAATTACAATCTTACATTCTTAAACATTAAACTGTTACAATATAATCAAAGCTAAAATTTTTCTTTAGTAAGAGCTTATTTATATAAATTACCTGTGTTTTGTGTTTTTATTTTTAAAAATTCGACTATTTTTACTACTATAAAATTTTTATTATTTCTCTGACATTTAATTCTTTTTAAAAGGTATACTAAAATCTTCCGTAGATGACTAAGTGTGCTTAATTTTTACCTAGAAAAAAAATTGTTTGGTTTAAACATCAGACAAATAATAAAAAATTTATGATGATAATATTTAAACAAAGTATTGATTTAATTTTAGGTTATTTAAATTATTTGGCAACAATGTTCAAAGCAACATTTTGTGGTGTTCTTCATAAAATAGACTAAAGTTTCAAAAGGAAAAAAAATATTTAGAAACCGCTTTTTTGAAAAATCGTATAAATGAACAAATTGTTTGACATTTAGTTTCATTTGAGTTAAAATACACATATATATTGCCTTAAGAATATTATTACAATAAAAAATTATTTAATACAATTTTTCGACAAAAAAGGAAGATAGAATGACAAATTTTGAAATCATTCTCCTTTTACGAAAAATGTTTCCAGAACAATAATATTTTGGGTGTATACAGCTAGAACTTCTATACAGAGGCTGCATTAAGATTTTGGAAAAATTTACATTATTTTCAGAGTTACGATCAATTGAAATAACCGTCTTTTTGTTAAAATTTCTCTATTCTGATACAATAAAATGTGAATAAATTTTACTTCTAAATTATATATTTCAAATATTTTAATTCATCCTTAGTATATAGTTCCAACCTATATATCAATGGACTTCAAACTATGTTCTACGCAACCCTGGGTTCCACGAGGTATACTCAGAGGTTCCACGAGATAATTTTATACTCAATATTACAATGTCTTACAAAACTAAATAGTTTTCTAATGGAAAATGCACCTTTTTTAGATTTGTGAAAAAGCACCTAAAACATATCAGCAGATTCGATGTTAAAATTCTAAGCTTAAGCAAGAACAGATCCTAAATTTTATGTTGCAAATTCATGCAAAATACACAATATTTCTCACACAGCTATGAACATTTTAATGCCATTCAGGACAATGTGTATGTGTGAAAATATATTTCTCGATTATGAGTGACAAAAACAAGGTATAGAAACAAATGAAGCTCGGAATATATAATGCGATTGCAGTTATTCTCAATAGACCTAGACTTCGACAATTTATGTGAAAAAATGCAAGCATATTTCACAGTTACTAAACATAATTCATAGGTAGTTGACACTTGGATCACAGATTAATATTATTAATGAGTAAATTATATTAAAAGTAGATTAAAATTTTTAATAATTAATGTAATACTTTTTAGAATTCTCTCTAATTCCCTTTTATTGTTGATCTACTTTATGTATTTTTTAAAGATGTATTCTGCTAAGTTTTTGCATTGAATAGGTTTTCACGAAATTACCTTACAGCTCTAAAGGTTCCACGAAACTACCTTCTAGTTCTATAAGTTCTACGAAAACACCTTCTAATTCTCGGGGCTCCACGAAAACACCTTTTAGTACTAGAGGTTGCGTGAGTTGAAAAAGTTTGAAGACCACTGCTATATATATAGGCAAAAAATTTTTTATTATAGAAGTATTTTTCATAAAAGGAGAATGTTAGGAAAATACATCATTCTTTCCTCATTTTTCCCCCAAAATTTAGCATTTATGAATAATTGTAATAAAACAATTTTACTGACAATTATAACTACATGTATATTCTTTTCTGCAATATACATTCTGACACTAAATATCAAAAAATTATTCATTTAGGAATTTTTTCAAATTTAGGATTCAAAACGTAATCAGTCAACTTAATTGAATAATTACGCTCTTGTATTTCGCGTAATTTTATTTCTAATGCCCGTCTGATATACATTCTAGTAAAAATAGATAAGTTGAGATTATAATTAAATTTATTTACAACAGCGTTTGTTGCAGTAAAACAGATGTAAAAGGGGTAAAAAGATAAGGAAAGAAACAAAATACTATTGTAGGAGCTGTAATGTTGGACTTTGTGCCGTACCATAGCTTCATACCAAACTGAATTTTTAATCAATCTTCTACTTATAAGTATGACAATTTGACTTAATATTGACTTTAATATTTTTAAAATCAAAATAAACATGTAATTAAATCGCTTACACTTCGTTTGATTAATAATTTTTTTTTTTTATTTTACCCTCCTGAAATTGTTAAAAATAACCTACACTATACTTATGTATTCATTTTCAGTCCAAAAAGAAAAAATGAGATCATTTTTTACCAATTTTTCCAGAAAAAACGTGTTTTACGGTGTTAAACTTAGTAAATGGAAGTACTTTTTTAGATTTCCAATTATTAAAATCAGCTTTTTTTCTCTATATATATTTTCTTAAATATAAAGCTAAAACAAACATATGAGGTCATTTAAGTTCAATAATTCAATAAGCGAAAGATAATACATAAAATCGATGAAGATGGCATTGAAGAAATGAAAAAATAAATTTCTCTCCAGTTCTGATTTAATCATGTAGTTGTACAATCGCATTACATTAGAGTTATTTACAGTAAATTTAGGTACATCAAATAATCAACATATTAAAAAAATATTGAAGAACGTATTTATCTCATAAATCAAAATTTATGCTTTGAAAACCTATAAATGTTACCATATAATAGTTTAGAAAATTTATTGAGCTAAATAATTGACACATTTGGTAAGTATAAAATCAGAAATCCAATTATAAATTTTTACTATTGTTTCCTAGTGCTCTTCACATAACTTTCATTCAAATATAATAAAAAACATTCGAAATAGTCATCAAGCGACACGATTAAATTATACTCGCAAATGTACAATCAAAAACTAAAATAATGTTAATATAGAACTGTTTTAAGATTAACTATAAAGTTATGCAAAAAACTATTTGTGTACTTAACATTATTCAATATTTTTGAATATCGCTGGAAAGAAATTCTCGGTAAGTTTAAATCATTTAAATCGTTAGTCAAAATATTTCGTTTTAAATATCAGTTATTTTTTTCAGCTGTCATTTTTTTTTTTTTTGAAAACTAAGAAACACATTTTTTGCACACTATTATCTTGAACTAAATTTGTATAGTTAGCATTTAAATGTTTAGAACATTTGAAGTATTTGCTTTTTTATTTCTTATCTTAACTGGTTTTTTAAAACATTTTACACGTTTGGAAAGCAGTTCTTGATAAAAAAATATATATATATATATAACAATTTTCAACCTATGCTCTATGTTCCGTAATTTATTCGTAGCCGAAAAACAGTATACTGATTATAAAGGGATATGTAACAATTTTTATCACTATAATTTAAATGAACAAATAAAATCCACAATGTTGTATTAAAATGTTGTGATAGCATTTAAGAATATTAATTATATCAATCAAAATTACTTTAAATAGAAATTAAAACATTTTATTAAAAATTAGAAACACTACATTATACAGTTTATATAATCAATGTCTAAATCTCAGTCAACTGGGAAAAATATATACCATTGACATTCATGTTAAAAGATTTGTATTCCAAAAAAATTATCATACTTTGTTTATACATTTGCGTATAAGCAAGAGATAATGCACAATTTACACGTAAGGAAACTGAAATATATTTTCGTACATATGTCAGTATATTAAATTTTTTGGCACAATTTTTGCATACGTTTTCCATAATAACTGTAAATAGAGTGAATGTTTTTTTTAAAATTACATACCACTCTATAAAATCAGCTTAAATCCATACTGTGCTTAAATGTTCCTGAATGAATTTTGAAGAGAGAAAAACGTGTGTTCCAAACAAACAATAATTTTAACATAAAACTGAATTTCGTATATCATGGATAGTTGTTTCTCTTTTAAACCATGATTCTAACAGCAACAGCATTCAAGACATGCAGCAGAAAATCAATCAAAGCAATTTCTGAGCAGTAATCAAGGGGTGGTAAGTTCACTATGAAGGCTAGGTCGTGTACCATATTGCACAATTCATGAAGTTGGAATTCTTGAGATCTTATAAACTGCATAGAGGAAATTGCGACCAATGATACATTCTGTATTAATTCTGTTGTTGAATAGCTATCGGCGTAATTTGGGTCAGGTTTTTTCTTGACATCGGCATTTGACGTTCTATTTTTCGATGCTGATGTTCCAAAACTAGGTTGAAGGCTGGTACTGCCTGGGACAGATTTTCCTTTAACATCAGCTGGTGATAAGGCGGGTGGTTTTTGCGTCTGTGAAATGCTTTTGCTATTTGTAGGTACCTCCGTAGGCTTAGCTTTCACTCCTGCCAAAGGTTTTTGAGACTCGGGTAATTTTTTATCGTTTCCAATTGTACTGTTCATTCCTCGTAAAAAGGAATCAATATCACCCATGAGAAGTGCCGATAATTTAGTTGGATCTTCAACAACACGGTCTACAGCAGCTGCATAGGGATCTGGAGTCGTTGGTTTTGGAACACTTCTGGGAGTGGTGTATGCAACTGTAGTGATTGGTACTGGGGTTGTTACTTTGGGAGCTTTAGTTGTTTCCATCACGGCAGGAGTGACTGAAATGTTTTTACTGGGTGAATTTTCCAACTTTAGAGCAGGTTTTCCTGATATAACGGGGCCAGGCTCAAGTATTACGGGAGGAATCCCGCTAGTTTGGTTACGTTTGCCTAAAGTTGTGGAGTTATTTTTTGGAAGATTTGCAATTGGACTGGAAATTTTCTCCGCGGTTTTTGTGCTATTCTGGCTTTTTGGAGTTATTTGTGTATTAGATGAATTCACAGAACTAGGTAATTGCGCAGATGGCTGAAGTATAGAAGGAATAGATTGAATGATAGAAGGGGCAGCATTACGAATAGTGAACTCACTTGGATTTGTTTCAGATGTGCTTGATGCTGGAAATTGTTGTTTGTCAAATTGGATATCGGGTACGGAAAGCTTAATCTCAAAATAGGGTGTTTTTTCAACGGGAAACTGAGGATCGGCAGCTGGAATTTGTGCTGCAGGATAACTAAAATCTGAAAAAGATGGGTTTAACTGAAAACTACCGAAACCGCCACTATATGACTGCTGAACAGAGTCTTGAGCACTTGGATTGCTTTGAATGCCTAAATTGGGACTTATATTGAAAGCTATTTTTGTTACAATTGCTTGGGCATCTGCTGTATCCAAAAGACCATTGTTTTGGAAAACATTTGAAATTATTTCAGAAATTACATCTGCATACTGTGTGCAGGCTGCCTCCGTCGGCAATCCAGATAAGGAATTAGAAACAGCAGTTGCAGCTGTAGAAGCAATGTACCAACCATAATCGGACAGTGCAGAATTGATTACATTGTAGATGCCGGGAAATGGACCATTACAAAACGCTTCAGATAAAGCACCAGACTGAGATAAGTAATAAAATAGATTGTTTTGGAACTGGAATCTGTCTTGAGAATTAAAAGGAGAAGATGGTTCAACGTAACCAGGATTTACTTGCGCAGGTGCTGCCATCCCAGTTTGAAACGAAGAAAATGAGCTACCTATTTCCCCAAATGAACTTGAAAATGAATCTTTAAAATCTACCGGAAACGAGAATGTTGAGCTGGGTCCTACAATGCTGTCAAGCTTAGAAACTAAAGCATTACCTATACCTAAGCCATCAGCATAAAAAATAAGATCATGAGCTGTAAGGACTGAAGTTAATGATCTTGCTATTGTATATGCATAATCAACTGCCTCTGCCATGTATCCCAGCATAGAAATAGCATTAGTTACTGAATCGAGTGTTTCATCAATTATATCATAACGGTAGCCACTTAGGCCTGCTGCCACCATGGTTCTAGAATAAAAGATCGCATCCTCTTGAGAAATTCCACTTTTAAAAATGCTGTTAAAAGTGTTCGATTTCAACATAACATCAGCGAGGATTGATTCCAAAGAGGGATTAGTTTGGAATTTGCCACTAGTTGCTGGCATTCCAAACGTAGTAGCGTAAGCTCTTTTAGATCGTTTCTTCACATCGAAATCCTTTACAGATGTTTGAGCAGAAGACTTTTCTAAATGTTCTTTTTTGCTTTTCGAAGCTGCCGGTGCTTCGTTATCTACGCGATCATCTAGATGCGATCGTTCACTGTTCATTGAAGCAAATATTTTTCTTATTTCTTTGACGAGTTCGGATCCAGATTTTTCTGCCAAAGCTATTGAACACGTTTCCAAAGCTGATATGCATGCCTCTTCTCTTTCATTTCTTTTCATTGAATCAGTATCTACTACCACATTCGCAAGGGCAGCCGTAAATAAACGAAGCATTGTTCTCGAATTTGCTGCATTTGTCGGGTCCAGTCCAAGCTTCTGCATCAAACCACTAGTCTCAGTAACGATTTTGTTCATTTTCATCCAGTCTTCTTCGGTGAACATGGAAGAATCGGAGAGATTTCGAACAACGCAGTGCTCATATCTTTCAATACTTTGCAGTTTTGCATGAGTGCTGCCAGCGGCTAAGATTAAAGACCCACTGGCAAATACTATAAGGATAGAAAATCCTTTGTTCCAATTCATATCTACCACATATGCTTATTAACTCACTAAGTTATATTTTTAAGCTTCTCAGATGTAAATAAGCTTTAAGATCTACTCTTCCTGAGCATAGATTAAAACATAAACAGCTCGAGATGACTTCATACTAAGGTATACATTATTCATGACGCACAACAGGAGGCGCCTAATTAAACAATCCACATGCTAGATGGGAGAATCGTGAGAGGCGGTGCAGTTTACATGCGATGGTGTAAAAATAAAAGAAAAAAATCAATGCAAAGTTAAGGCTTTATTAATAGTCTATGTATGTGAAATACTTGTAAGTTAGTTTGAATATCTTCGTTCGGAGAATTTTATGACTTTATAGAACGGGTATGTTCATTTTTTTATGTAGATCTGAAGAAAAATTACAAAAAATGGTTCTTTTGAGGAAATATTTCACAAGAAAAAATATCTCGTTTTATTTGGTGAAACAAATTAATGATTACTCGATCATAAAAACGTATCCTGTTTGTTCAGATTTCGTATTTGTACAGCACTGGTGCTTTATTCATTACATAGGGAGCAATGAAATAAAATAAGGTTAATGTCATTAAAAAAATTATGGAAATGATTTCATCTTTGTTATTAGAATATTATGATAGTCAGATCAATCTTGATTATGTTTTAGCTCATCGATTGTTATTTACAAAGAAAAGATAAAAATATATCACCCACACATTTATTACATTATTTCCATATATAAAGTAAAATTATTAGAAATAAATTGAACACTGAAACTTGTTAACCATTCTTTTTTCTGATTTAGTAATTAGAATCACGTAATTTTCCAAAGGAAAAATTTCGGTTTGAGATGTAAATAATGCTTATTGAAAAAGTATGACGTTTAAAAAGTCGTCGAAAAAGTATGGTGACTAATTTGAATTGAAAACATCATGAAATTAATGTTATTATAATAATTTTAAAATAGGTTTATATACTTTACCATATAAAAGATATTTTTTTTTCTACTCATAAAGCGTTTTTCAAGGCATCTGATCAGGTTTAAAATGTTTAATCCTGTAAACTAAATAAAAAATTATTTACAAAATGAATAGAGGGAAGAAAAGTCCTAAATAAAATTGCTTTGATTCAGAATATTTTCTAGCTTGAAGTTTAACATATCCTATTTGAATTTCAGAGGAAGAAACATTCCTTTTTTGTATGTATTGAAGTAACATGAAAAGAATTTCGTTGACTCTAAAAAATAGCGAATTAACAAAATGAAAATCAAATTTTAAATATTTAACAATTAAATGGTATGATTTTTTCAGTGTAATCCTATCAAAAAACTATATTATAATCTTAAAGAAAATTGTGCAAAACAGTCTGTGCAGTAAATTTCACATGAACTGTTTCATGAGAAATATTATGAGTAAAAAAAGAATTTCTCTCCATGATGTATCACTTTTTAACTAAAGCAACGCAGTTTAATGATAATTGCTTTCAGATTAAGAAAGTTCACACTCAATAGACCTTAACATTATTATTTATTATTCAATTCTAAGCTCTGTGAGTTTTTGATTTGAGATCACCTCGGTCAGGGGTGAGCAAATTTTTTTAAAAACGAACCAACTACAAATTTAAAAATTCTCTGCAGGGCCGGGCATAAGAAAAGTTTTAAAATATCCATCCCAGTTGATAAACTTAAGTTATCTCCTTATTAATCAAACAACAAACATATAAAAATAACATAAACAAAACGTATACGAGAAATCTTACAAAAAATAGCAAAAGAGATAATTGTTGTAAGAAAAAGGAGGAATTGTGCGTGTGTTGCAAGAGCTTGCCAACTGCTTCTTAGCAACCAATAGATCTAAATTTGGGGATACACAATACAGGCTTCTAATCGTATGGCATATAGACGCGATCAGTTGCTACTATTAAGGTATCCAATTACCCTAAAATTATGAATTTTACCAACAATTGACAATTTTTTATGATTTTATTTTATACGCCATCTTATTAGCTTTATAAAAATACCAAGTTTACTATTTTCCGTTCACTAGAACAAAAACTACAAGTGTTTTAGTAAAAGCAGATGCCATTACTTCGGGGACAACGATTGCTCAAAAAGTTTTGAAAATAATTAACTGAAATTTGTGTGTGTTCTGTATAATAGTAGAAGTGTTTTAACCTTCAGATTTAACAATCACTGCTTTATTATAAAGCCAAGTGCCTTATGTTAATATAATCACTGGTTTTTTTAAGCAATTTCATATAACTAAGATAAAGTGCTCTAGTGTTTGTAAAAATTAAAATATCTCATTCTGAAGGTCATTTAAAAAATGAATAACATAGAAACACATCAGAATTGAAAATATTTTTATAAACTTTTGGTACAGAATGGGCTCCGTTTATGCTATTTTTTTTATAAATCTTTACTAATTTTTTTCCCATTTAAGTAATAATGGTTTCTTTTTCTCTTCTTAGTTTTAGCATATTTTTCTTAAAATGTACTGAACAAATCAAAAACCCACAAAAAAATCCCCATATCTCCATTTTTTTAAAAATGTTGTCGCAAGTAGTCGGATACCTTAATTATTTTCATTGTGGCAAGTTATTGACAGAAGTATTCCCAAAAGAGTGTCATGCCTCAACTAATTACAGAATGTTTTCAAAAACTACACGTGTAATTTTGATAAAACTTAACAATGTCCATATTCTGAAATTTATTTCTCAAATCAACGTCCCTTGAAAATCTTTGAATTCTATTTATGTAATCATCCAGAATTTTTTTCACGTCTGTATTAAATGGCGTGGATATATATATATATATAAAGTATTAAAACTATAAAAAAGATTTTTTTTTCAGTTTAAATTTTCTAAATCGTGATTCAAATTAGATTATTAATTTGTTTTTTCTAAGCATATTGTCGCGTTTCTTTTCTCATGTATGAAAAGTGTGATATGTTATTTGATAAATAGATGTTTGGACAAGATTTTGAGTTCGTTTTCAAAAGCTTCAATTTTATTGAACACGCAAAGTATAAACTAGGTTTTTTTTTCAAAATCCACATTTTATTTATTCAGAATGATTTATATCGACGAAAAATGCAAAATTACACATCTATTATTCATCGGTGAATTAGGGAAATTGATTTTCTTTAATTTCCACCAGCAACTGAATTCTATTTTTAAATTTTTTTAAAAAAATTAACTAATTTTTAGAAACCAGTATTATTTTGTGTACAAGTTACATCATCATTTCCCCTTTCCAAATATTTGAAAAGTTATTTTAATTGGAGGTAATTTAATGTTCGAGATCTCAGAAAATTAATAAATTTTATTTCAGACGTGGGGGTGACATTTGGCATATTTAAAATTTTTTGCACAAAGGTTTTGTTGATTAGGTTTATTCAATGATTATAAAATAATTCGCCACCTGTCAAAAAAATCCTAAAAAATGGAAAAATAATTAAAATATTAGATTATTTTTTTCAAACTTTTAGGATTATTTATCTATTAACTTAGTATTCTATTGTGTGCGTGTTCTTATTATATATATCTTTTATTACCTCTTAATTTTTTAAAATAATTTTATATTATTTCGAAGACTTTCCATACATCAACGCCCACCATTATTATCATAAATATTGCTTTCCAAATTTCAACATCATGAAGAAAGCCTCCAAGCCCACAATATTTTCCACCACGTGTATACTCCGATGGTACATCATCAATGGACTAAATTCATGTGACGTTATAATCACATGATAATTTTAAACCACGTGTTTTTAGCCAATTAAGTTCAAAAACACATGTGACGTCATAGTCACGATAAATGCAATTATCTATTTTCAGCCAATCAGTTCATGCACTTCGTTGTTGCCAAATTACACTTTTTACAGAAAACTTTTTTTTAGAAAAATTAATATTTGTCACTTTATTTAAAAGTACATGATAAAACAAGACTTTTTTTTTCTTTAATTTTAAAATCTTTTTGCAGAAATTTCTTTTATACTCTTGAGCATCTTTACCCAATTATGCAATTTGAAATTTTACCTAAGTTTTACAAATAGAATAAAAAGTACGAGCTAGTTTATAGTCCGTTTTGAATTCAATGTAGAACACGTGTTTATATTATCATGTGACCATCATGAATTTAGTCCATTCGTTGGAGAGCCTATGTCAGAGCTGTAATTCGTTTGGTAATTACAGATAAGACCATTTTGAGATTATTTAGAACTGGATAGCTAAATTGAAATTCCTCTAATTCTATGGGTTAGTGAAGGATAACAAAATGTTTATTGAATATTTTTGGAGCTTTGTATCATTTCCTCGACTCCTAACGTCATGTCGAGCTCGAGTGATAGTATGTTACTATTCAGACTCTGGAAAGTTACCGCACAAGCTAACAATATTATACATGGATTAGAAGCTGATCAATATTATATACCGGGTGTCCATAATTAAACTTGAAATTTGCGAACAGTCTATCGCCAAAACAATTCAGTGGAATTGCATGAAAATCGAGTAATGGCAGAAGGAAGTGATGGGAATTTTATCAAGGGGGGAAATAATTATTTTCAAAAACGTCCCTTTGGTGGTGTATCATAGCTCTACTGAGAACATATAAATAATCCTCAAAAGCTTACAAAACATGCTCGATATGCTGTCCACTAGTGTCTGCTACCATCTGGACAGAGCCGATTTAAGCTCATATCGGTCCTTGGGTGCAAGAGATCTACGCCCCCCCCCCTTGGCACTGGAGAATCAAAATTTATATCCAGAAACCGGCACTACATCTGGAAGAGTAAAATTTTATGTTCGACTTTTGTGAAAGCAGCCTGAACAAGGGAATGTTACGCACATGGCGCTCTATGCTTTCTTTAAGGTTGGATAGAAATTATCACGGCCTTGAGTTAGATCATGCCTTGAGGTATCCCCACAGCCTAAAGTTGCAAGGATTCAAGTCGAGGATCTAGGAGGTCAAGCTGTAGGAAAATACAGGCTGATGATTCTGTCGACACAGAAATGGCGGCGGAGCGCTTGTTTCACACAACAGACGATGTGCGGAAGAGCATCATCCGGCATAATCACTGCGGTTGTATCGCATGCCTTGCCTGTCGCTTCCAAATGGTAGCAGATAATAATTGACATCATATCGAGCATGTTTTGTAAATTTTTGTAGAATATTTTCTCAATAAAGCTATGATACGCCACCAAGGGCTGGTTTTTGAAACTCATTGTCCCCCTCCCCCCGAAAAAATTCCCATTATTTCATTTTACTATTACCCAATTTTCATGCAATTCTGCTGTACTAGTTTTTGTTATAGATTGCTGGCAAATGTTAAGTTTAATTATGGACCCCCTGTATATACTGAATTTTTAATAAATATAGCTGAATTACATATATTTTCCTGCTAAATGTTGAAAAGACCTTTTATTGCTTTTGTAGTTTTTACTTTACCACCCGATCTTTAGTAACATCAGATCGAGACCCACTAAATTCATCTTGTCAAGAGGGGGGAGGTAACTGGAAACGTCTGTTGTTATCTGCAGCTTTGAACACCTTGCAAAAGCGACAGCTCGATTTCACTCCTCCCCCAATTTTGTGAGAAAACACCCCTGGGTGGTCCGGGGTTATTTCCACCCTCTTCCTCTACCACCAACTCTCAAGGGGGCTTTTGGTTCCCTGAATCTTTAGAGTGCCCCCATGCCGCACAGTTAATATACATTTACAAACATCCATGCTTTCTTCGGGATTCTCTTCGACACAGGAGTTAGTGTCACTAATCACTATGCCGTTTAGGCGGTCCTTTTTCCTTGCTTTTATATAAAAATCCATTCACTCTTTTATCTAGTTTTGATTTTTTTCGTTGCCCTATTTCCCTACATTTAAATCATTTGATGCATTATCTCTTTTTCAAAGAAAATACAGTTTTTTTTTATCTCATTTTACTAATCTTCCGGTATACCTCATTGAATGTAAGTAATTCATAATTTTCATCCGAAAGTAGGGCATCAGAATGAGTGAATTTGAACAAGCTGGATAAATGTAACAGCTGCTCGAAAATCTGTCTACCTAACTACTCAGTCTACTTAATCCTGAATTTATTCAACATTACGATTTACGGGAAGTCAAATATTTCATCAATGAGTAAAGAACAGACGATGTCATTGACATCGACGGATTAGAGAGCTAAAAATATTTTAACTAACAATATTATTGGAGGGATAAGTTTAGGCATTTAGTTTTTAAAAGGGGGAAAAATTGCTTTTCAATATTTTTCAGTGACAGATCAAATTTCTTTATTTCGATTTAAAAAAAAAAGGATTTTGTTATAATTCAACTACTATATATACTATCTCCACAAATCAATTTTATTTTTTTATTTTTCTTCTTTTATATTGCAAAATACAAATTTGTATTAACTATCAAATATTACTTTTAAAATTAATCAACTATACATAAAAAGAGCTCAATGAATTTTCGTTTAGAAATATACAATTTTTAATTTAAAAAACTAATGGATTAAGTCCACACAATAAAGGAATTCTGAAACATCATTTATTATTCTAGTCTATACGTATGGAAATAAAGATCCTTAACTTTAGAACGAGATATATCTATAATTATAGATGTTTATACTAAAATTATTAAGAATAGCAGTTCTTAACTTATGTGAATAAAATATTAAAAGAAAATGTTCGTTTTAAAGGGTAAATTCTTTAATTTCATCTAACTAATATTAAGTATTACAAGAAAATTTTGTAGTATATAATATAGTTTGTGATAATAACTAAAATAATGTCGAAATTTCATGAATTTTGAATCGTGTTTAGGGTTCTTTAATAATACTTTTTATACTTTTTTAAAGATGGTTTTCGACTCTGCAATAAGAAACATTTCCACAACCACTCTCCCGTCAAACATTTGTTTCATGGTACAATATTTACATTTTTTACTATGACTTTTCATTACGTTAAGTAAGCAACAAAAATAAATTCAGTTTTTACAAATCCTGTATGGTTCTTATTTGTGTGGTAATAAATCAACTTATAATTATTTAAAATTAACTCAATTGCACATTCAATCCCTTTTAAATTATTTTTTCATTATTTACAAATCATTTAAGAGGGCTTCCATATTAAAGCTCATTCTTTAGCTTTTTAAACTTTTGCTTGTCGAGATATTTCATTTCAATCAAATCGCGAAGAAAATGTTTTTTTTTAAATAATAATTTCAAAGCAATATATCAACAAAACGCTATTATGCAAATTCCGGATTCTGTTTGCTTCTTTGTCGATATGGTATCATGATTGGAAAAATCATTTTCGTGTCGAGGAAAATTACACTTTCAACAAAAATAATTGGAAGTAACCTTGGCGATCCATTCTGTCGCCGAAAGTCACCAAATCATAAGATTGGTGACCAAAGATCTTTGGAAAAATCCAGGGTACTCAATCTTTGCTTCCGCCGGGCCGCATATAAATGACAACTATTTTACGCGGGCTGCAACATGCGAATTAATATGGGGGAGGGGGAACGCTATAAGATCAAGGACATTTAACATTAAATTTTCGGATGTTGGTTATGTGCTATTTTTACTGAAGTGAGCCAACTTGACTCAAACAAGAAAATTGAAGCTATTTGCAAAAGAAATAGTTCTAAATCAATTTAAATGAAAGATCTTTTATTAAAAAAATTAATTGAAAACATTTTTTACGTATAAATTCTGTTTTTGAAATGCATTTCCCACAAACATTTCTATTACATCCAGCACAAAGGCTTTTACATCACTTTCTATTACATGATTCTTGAACTTGACAATTCTTCCGTGGGTCAGTAGTAAGAATTTTTGTCATTGGAATGGAAGTGTTCTCGATTTCTTCTCTATATTTACTTCTTAGCTCTGCAGCTAATTGGGAAATAAAATCTTTTCTTGAAATATTTACTTGAGGGGTCTATTTTCGTTCAATATTTCTAATAAAGTCCCCTCAGCAGCTTTTCCGGCTGAAATTTCTTCATTATAAGTAGTATCAATAGCGTCTAAATCACTTTTGGTTTCAAAATCAGAACTAATAACCCTGGCACTTTTTTTTTCCTGATAGGAGCCATATAACGGCTTTGTAACTGTGCTATCTTATGTCATTAAATATATTAATTTACCCCGAGATTCTATTAATTACTTTTGGTTACCCCAAGTAATGACGTAAGCGGCAGTTACAACATTACATTTGTGGATCCAATTTTTCTTGTAAAAAATGAATTTTACAAAATTATAAAGTATATATTATTTTACTAAAAATGCGCTACTGCACGCGATGTATAATCGAAATGATAACGGAAGTGGGTAATAATGCAGCGGAGTAGCGAAAAAAAGTGATGATGGTTCTCACATGCACACAAATATTGTATGTCAGGAATGCAAAAGGAGAAGAGAAACAAATCACGTGCGACTTGATTGTTGCCCAGGCCTGATATGATCAATAAATTTCATGTGTTATGCGATTTACTGTAAATCATTCTGTGAGTCAAATTGGCTTACAACCGTAAAAATATGTATACATTCGATAATGCGAAATGAAGGGGTCTACGGGGAAGATGAACCAACCATTTACATATATTTCATTACTTCTCTAAAAAACAACGTATGTTTTTAAAAATAATATTAAATTTTATACTTGTATATACATATATATATATATATATAATATATATATATATATATATATATAATACATAAACTGAATTTTGGTTCCTAAGGCCAGGAGTTTGCAAGAGAGTACTACTGTGGCTAATATACTTTTTACTATCTTGACTAGTTATCTTAGGTTTTATAACTATTTTGCTTTTTTTATGGATTATATATATATATATATATAGTATTCAAACTTTTAATTAGTCAAATTAACTTAATATAGTGTTAAAATGTAAAAAAATTGATCCAAATATTAAAACTCAAAAGTTTGGATTTTATTTAAAAGTGTATAAAACTCTATCAAACTCAACTCGCAAAAAATAGGTTTTATGCATTTTTTGCCCAGTTTCGCGCATGCGCGATTTCCTTGCATCAATGATCCTAATTGCTAATTTTTCTCGTCTTGAAAGAGGCCCTAGAGAAAAAGAACCATTGAAAGATTTGTGTATTTTGACTAGCAAAGATATACATTTTAAATGTAATATTTCTACGACAAACCATACAAGCTGTTGATCCATGTTTATTTTTCTCTACGAAACAGTCGATATCCAATCGTCTCGAAACAGCATATATTCTTTAGATATTTTTCGCTTGGAGGACATGAGGGTTAATTAAAATTTAGATTCGCCCATAAGATGTTCGCTACTCCAATGTTATTCGTTATCACTAACCGCTACAATTGCAAAAAAAAAGTTATCTCGCAATTCGTACCAGTACATAGATAGCAAAATTGATATACGTGATTGCTTGATTGATAGAAAATTTCTCGCTAAATCTTTAATGCATCGTTCTTAAATAATTGAGTTTGTTAGTGCAACGGGAGACATGACCGGGTCACTCAGAAATGCCCGGTGGGCCGCAGGTTGAGTATCGCTGGTCTAAGATGATTATCTCGTGAAAATGTTCCAAAAAGTTATTTACGTCGTACATAAGGACAATCCATGGAAGAAACAGCAATGATTGTCAGTGATGGGTTTAGGCTTAGGCCCGGGCCTAGGGTGGCAAATTTTTAAGTGCGTCAAAATTTTCGAGGCGGGAAAAATTTGAAATCGATGAAATTTTTTATCAACTGTACGACCGAATTTTAGTACTTCTTTTCTTGCTTTGACAACTTTAATATATCAATATTTTTTTAAAGGGGTATAGAAGTGTTTTTTTTTAACAATTAGCCAAGTAAGTAGTATATAAAATTAAAAATATCTGACCAATTAAAAAAAAACTTTCCGTAAGTATAGCATTTATCTATTGACGTTAGATTTTTCATAAATTTTTCTTAAGAAATCTAAATGTAGCGTTTGTTTGTTGATCATTTATAACGCAAAATATAATTCCCCATATTTAATTATACCTTTGTCCGCCTACTTCATGCCTAAATTCAATACCTAAAATTATAAAATTAAAACGTAAATAAAAGTAATGTATGAAACTTTGAACGTATTTATACTGTAATTTTTTTCCCTTTATAACACGCTTAAAAAATTGTATTTCTGTTATCATTTCGATTCTAAAATGTAATTTTACTTGTGACGAGTTCTATTGGAGCCCTTTCACTAATTCTCTCGGGGAAAAACACTTCTGTAACTGTTGTTTGAGTTTAAAACCGTCGTCACTCAAGAGAATTTGATTTTATACTAATATGATTGCTATTAAAAAGCTATCTTAGTGTTAAAGATAGTCGTTAGGCTGCTATTAAAGTGAGATTTGCGAAGTGACTACAGGAAGCCCTTGGTGTACTTGAAAAGAAGTTTCACACCGGAATATTCAGTTCTTAGGAATTCAGGGTAGCCATTTAGTTTGATTACTCACTCGGTTTACATCATTGCTTGAATCAAATCGCTAGAACCAAATAAATTTAGTTATTTTTATGACAATATTCATTCGGTGTCTCAGACTTCCCCAACAACCTCAAGGTCGCAACACCCTTACATATTGAAGGATATTTCAAACTTCTGACTAAATTGTAACGATAAAATTATTTGGAACATATCCTCAAGTGGATATATTCACACTTTGACAACTTATATATAAAACTTAAAGAGTGTTTGATGCACTCACATCCGAGTCTCTTAACAGTAGTATTATCTTCGTTTTACATGTGTGTGTGTGTGAATTTTATTTTATTATAGCAAAACTCTAATAAAACCCTAATGACGCAAATCGCCTTGCTATGAAATGTTTCATTTTATGCGTCACAACGAAAAAGCGAATATTGCATTTAATGAATAAATATTGAATAAGCTGCTGGTAGCCCGATTTAGCTTAAATCTCATGATTCTTATATGTGCCCAACAATTAAACTCTCTTATACACGTCTTATACACGTCTCTTATACTCAATAAAATACTGCAGGTACCAGAAAAGAACCAATAAATAATACATTATGTAGAGAAACAATATTACAACACCCACTAAATATTCTAATTTGTTATGGTTTCTAATTAAATTAACACATTTTTATATAAAAAAGTATTTATAAAAAGTATTTTTAATTAAGTCATTCTGACACTAGAAGAAAATGCAACAAATAAAGCAAAATAAAATATATTTTTCTGTGAGAGAATGTAAAATTTATCTCTAAAAATTAGAAAATATATTCGAGAAATTTCCAAGGTTAAAACTTCGTATTTGCTTCCAGGCAATATTTGCAAACGATTTCGTATCAAGTCGGCATTTTACAACATATGATTACTATATGGATCTTTCAAAAATGCTGTGCAAAATGTAATTATTTGAAAAAGACAATCATTAGACTGGATATTGCCACACACACAAGTAGGTAAAAAATGCATTCATTATAAATTATTCACATAATAAAATTTTTAAAAATTATGAAATACACGTACTTGCCATTTCTATAAAGATATGGAACACAAAAGATATTATCAATGTGATTTTTTGAAAATAAAATGCTAGATATAAATAAACTCAATAAAATATGACGAGGAAAAGAATGAATATTTTAAAATCCAAGCCAACTAAACGACTTTTTCTGTATATTGAAGGGCTAATTTAAAGTTAAATTAAAATAATTTAATATTAAACATGTGTGAATATCGTTTCTCCTAAATAAAGTTAATCTGAACTCCTAATTTTTTTGAAGAACATGAATGTTGTTAACAATATTTTAGAGATTTAATACTAAAATCTTATTTATATTTTCTTAGTATTTCCAATGCCGCAGATCAAAGTACTTAAAAAAAACTAAAACATTCTTTTTTTAAAATTCTAATCAAAATAAATAAAATTTAAAAAATATATCGATGCGAAAATATTGAAAGTAGCCAATGGCAAATTTTACATTCTGCCATGTTTATACGTTCTTTTCTTTTGATAGTAACTTTATTTTTGTTCTAGTTCACTAGAATTTAGTTAAACTACTTTTATTTTTAAAGGGAATTTTTGGATTGCACTATGTCTCTGGAAATTTACAGTTAACATTTCAGCATATTTTGACAAAATAGTTTGAAACATCTTTTTTTTAGTTGTCCTTGGTAAGAATTACAAACTGCTTCAAAAACGAAGCATTTAAACTGTTTTTTCAGACAAAAAAAAAATTCTGATACTTAATTTGTACAATATTATACGAAGATTTATTTCCTAAGAGTCGATCTTTTTCTAACTTTTGATACGCAAATATATAATTCAAGACAAGAGATTTTTTTTTCTATTAGAAGTGTTTTAAATATGCTCAATATGGACACTAAGTTTTTAATTTCTACTAACAGACCTACGATGAGTATGACTGTGTATTTTTCGAACATTTTGAATTTTCTGGCTTAGAATCTATAAAAATGCTGTAAAAGAGAATTATGTTAAGTTTTTTTTTTTCATTTTCTAAGAAATTTTTTTTGTAATTAATGTTTATTTGGCAGTTTTGATAATATTTTAATTATTGTTTCAGTCTTCAAGTTGACTTTCATTTGCACCTAGAGTAATTCTTCTGAGACTTAAATTTTGGAACAGCAAATCCACACAGTCACATCCTACAGATTTTTCAACAGAGATGACTCAATCTTTCTGAACTAAAGTATTAAACAATAAACCATTTTCTCTTGTTAAATGTTTATTGGCTTTAAAATTTCCATTTTTTTATACAAAGAAATGTAATAGAGCACACAATTAGTGGCTACATGAACGTTTTGGCAAATGTGATGCCGCTGAAATTTTCATTGAATTCGATGAGAGATTCAGTTATTTGCGTAACAAATTAAATGCGAGGCGTAGCTAGAAGAGGAAGGATACCTGTTCCAGATCTCCATAGCTGGAGGAGCTCAACTGACGTTAAAAAATGAATTTCGAAATGAAATATTTTTAACTCTTCGTTCAAAAAAATATTCTGTATTAATTTCTTATAAACGTTCGTATTAATTGATTTTGTTCTCTGTTATTTATCAAAGCATCATTGTTGCCTTAAATGTTTTTTTTATTTTATTCTTCCCACATCTAGTTTATTGTGTAATTCAGTTTCTTATACTCTAGAACTAAACAAACTCCAAAAAAGTATTATGGACTGACTCATGACTCAAACTTTGTCAGAAGTGAGCGCGAAACCTTATTTTTGTTCCTGGGCTAGTAAAGCCTTCGAACTAAATATAATTGAATCAACTTGCATCCAAAAAATCGCGTAGAATCAAAATGAAATAAAAACTATTCTGAAATATTTTCTTGGACATGTAATCTCAAAATCAATATTAGCAACAATTTTTGGATGACAAATTCCTATAAAAAATTAAATAAAGGTAAAAAAAATCATTTTGTAGGTAATTAAAGTTTTGTATTATTATGTGTTTTTGTAATGTAATAACCAGAAATTTTATAACACCAAATTAGGAAAAAAGTAATACCTCTTATTTAAAGACAAAACACAGATTTCGTCACTATATCAAATGTCATTATCTATATCAAAATCGAAACATGTGATTCAACTAAATATTGTTCTATCCTGTTAGTAACAAGCCCTTGTTTACACATACCTGGTTTGGAATCCGTCAACGGTTATTTTAAGATCTATTGGTGAAGGTTCAAGATTCATTTACATAAGCAAATATGCATGCTTCCAACAAGACTTTCTGAACACAAGCTGTTCACCAAGTCAAAAATGTTTTTAATTTTTTCAGGTGTAGGCGCCACAAATCGAAAGCAACACTCATGTTAGAACACGCAAATTTCTTTGAACACTTCCGTCATCTGTGTGCTAAGTCAATTGCTGTTTAAACACCAACACCAAAATTTCAAAGTTTCTGAAATATTTTATATTCCAAAATAGAAATGGAATGAGCCAACTTTGCAATCAACAGTTTGCATTTCTTTGTTTTTTAGAATGTACAGCAATTCTTACTATATCCGGGGATATGTATTATGCAAGTAATTCCAAGAATGCTATAATTTTCTTTTCTTTTTTTTTTCTTCTTGTAATTTTTGTGTTATTGCTGCCCAGAAAAAAGTTCTACAGGTAAGAAAAATGTTTCATCGTTATACTATTAATGAAATGAATGAATTCTCATCGTTATAATTGAGACCAGAGAAATACAATTCGTACAGCAATAAGCAAGAAAATAAACGGCTCTAAATCTTCATATTCTTAAAAGTAAGATGTTACGTACATACTTTCTTCCATCCCTTTTCAAAAAAAAAGTAGAATCGAAACCCTTCCCCTCACCAATAATACACTAAAATAAATTTGAAAAACTTTCCGTTGAATACTTCCTAATTCTGAAATTCCAATTACTCATTTCCATAATTCATAACATTAAATATCGGCGATATAACAAGGCAATATAAGCTATATAAAAGAAAATAATAAAACTATTTACGTATTATTGTATTAAAAATCGAAAATAAAAACCCCAAAAAGTAATTTATGATCTGTGGTGAAGATAGGGTAAATTCTTTTGCCAATTAATGGACATCATGCGAGGAAGGGGGGAAGAGATATTACACATAATCGGCAAATAGTGTTTCGTAAATAGTTCCTTTTTATTTTTTTCGCTACTTGTTTGCCCAATGTTTATCTTTAATAAAACGTTTTTATTATCCCGGGAGCAGGCATGCACTCGATACTAACGTTAATGACACACCCCAGTCCTTTTTTTAATAATTATTTTTATTATAAACGATAAAAATCGTAATTCCAGGGAATAATTTAACTAAGAGAAAATATACTCACCTATTTTTATAAAGACTTTTTAATTTTTCTTTGATAATTTGAGAAAAAATCCGATAAAACTGAACTAAAATGTTTCAAACGTGCGTGACCTTATAAAGGACACAAATCACAAAACTTTTCGTTGACATTAAAGGAATAATATTTGCAGGCAAAACTGTCATATTTTGTTCAGAATATTGTAGTTTTACTGTCCTTTGATGATCGACAAATAGCATGTAGAACTTTTACTCGTTTGCGTCTTTTTGGCAGGGCGTAGTGTGTCTCTGCACACTTGTGGCTTCATATTTTCTTGGTGAATTTTTTTAGGTAGCATTTGAAAACTTTCCTTTCAACTCAAACGTTTCGTGTTCATCACTTTTCTCGAATTTACTTTCGCTATCAGGATTAATATCCATTATTTCATCAGCTTCTACTTTTGCTTGATCAGTTTCAATTTCATCTCATAGAGATCGCACGGTGCCCATTTCTTTATTTATTTTCTGTGTTTTTTTTTATGTGTAACATCTTTACTTTTGGTTGCTGGATATTTGTTGGAGTGATTTCATGAAAACGGACGGAAATGCGTAACAGGAAGTCGGGGGAAACGCGCGCTGTTTGATTTGACCAATTCAGCGCCTTGGGGGTGTCTCTTCGCTAGCCTCGTCTCGGGGTCCAACTCTACTAGCAATTAGGGTCCCGTAGACAGAAATCCCAACTCTAAAACGATGAAAGCGCAATCTCTTGGGAGGGGGAATGGGCGTTTCTAAAGGAAAGGCCAAGTAAAGGAAAGGCTTAATGATCGAAAGGTAAATAGTTCCTTCATAAAAGATAAATTACATGCCTTTTTTTCTTAATTTTCTATATTTTCTCGACTTGAAATAAACATTTTTTTCCATGTATTATTTTCCAAATTTCCTTTATTCCATTTTTTGATGATTATGTTCTGACTGTTGTCATGATGAAAGAAAATGGCATCACAGAATCATACAAGCCTCTTCTACAGCAGTTGAGAGAGATATTCTGTTGTTTCCAAGTGCAATCCAGCACGAGACAGGAAACCCCCCTCTTTCCCATTCTATTTTTGTTCTTGGAGGGTCCAGTTTACAACCAGCTTTAAGACTATTTATATGACAACTGACCCCTCTTTTACTGTCCAACCCATTGTTCACATACATAAAAACTGGCAGACATTCTAGTTATACAAAGAAACTGCTTTTTTACGCTGTTTCGTTTCTATCTGAGGAACATCAGTTTTTCATTTGTTAGATATACAATGATAATTAAATATCTTCAATGAGTACGAAATAAGGAATATTCCGAATTTGTACAGTAATTAATTTGAGAAAAATATCAGTTTTAGTTAAGACAGAAACCTTTATATATAT
>BMAO01027240.1:0-47332 GCA_019973975.1 Trichonephila clavata | reverse complement strand
TTGAATCGTAATGACCTTCAAAAGTTTATGTGGGTGCTGAGAGCACCCCGCGAATCATTGAGTTATATTTTCGTACTCGAAGCATCTAAAATAGGGTAAGTGTTTCACTCTTTCCGTTATTATTTTATTTTCAAATATATTAATATGCATGCATATTTTATTTAGAATTTCAATAATTGTAGTATAAAAATAATATAAAACTTAAAAATAATTGTAAAATATTATTTTTTGTTAAAATTTTTTAAAACGTTTTTCAGAAATTACGGCAAAAATTCGATGGGAAAGGTTAGCAACAGTGACTCTGTCGTCTACTAGATACTATATCGATAGATTCTGAGGATGAACTAAGTAATTTCGAAGACTGTGTAATTTCAGAAGAGCACCATATTAAACAATCTGTTCATCTCATGGATACGGCACAAGAATTGGAAGAAACTTTGAGCAAGAAACAACAAATAAATTCACAGAAACAAATAATTGACAAAAAATTCAAAAGAAGCTTTACTGACACAGAAGATAGTAAAAAGAGCATTAATTCACCAAAAAAGGGGCTCTGCACTGTTTGTCCATGGGTAAAAGATGTAAAAACCAATTGTGTTTGGCTTCAATGTAAAACAAATATGTGCTTAAAACATATGAATAGTCTGCTCTGAATGTTTGGAAAATGATTAGAATATTTGTTTTCTACTTTCTACTATCCTTAACATTAATTACAAAGTAAGTTTACTACTGGAAAAAATGTTTTACTTGTGTTTTATGAAAAAATATAAAATTATATGTTTTAAAATGAAAATTTTGTAGGTTTAGTTTAAATTAATATTGTTCTTATTTGTGTGCAATAAATTTAATAATTTTATTTGCATATTACAAAAAACACCTTGTACTTTATAAATATGTATCATAATTGACATCAATTTTTTTTCATCCTTTAATACACGTGTTAAAAGTTTGGGGTGTTCTCTACACCCCGCGAGTAACGACGGTAGTAAAAACAGGCGCTAGTGACCGCGGGTTAATAATCTGCCGGTAGAAGGTGCCCTTATAGCTCGATTCTTGTCCGTTCCCCTGACAAAGGCTCAAAATGACGACAGGCGTTGCCTGTAATCCACATTGAGTCTCATTTATAGCAAAAAAGAGTTGACTTACTATGATTCTAATAGAAAACTAAATAACTAATTTACTTATTAAAAAATTTTAATTTCACGAATTTTTAAAAGTAAAACGACTGGGTCCTTTTTATACGGCTTTACCATATTTTTATGAAAAATTCTGTCCTTGTTCTACAATTTTCTCTTTTTTGTGAAACGCATATTCATATCAATATTATTGCATATTTTTAATTGTACGAAAAATAATGAAAATAAATTATATTGTTATAGTTTGTACAAAACATCATGCTTAGTTTGCTATATTTTTTGACGCAAAAATCTCTTTTGAGAGATATATTCTCAATGTAACGAAAATATATTTATTTTAGAAGGAGGGAGTATTTTAATAGTTTACATCAATAAAAGTTTATTTTGTAGCAAACGGATAATTTAAAATATCGAGTGGATATATAATATACTCACTTGATGTGACAACCTAAACTAAATAATTTTATTTCAGATAATTTATTACACATACATCTCACACATACCTATATATACAAATTACAATACGGATATAAATACCTTCATATTTCCGGAGAGGGGAAAATTATTAATTTATTACATTTTGTTCAGTTTACTTTAGCCAGTTTCCGCATGTTAAGCAAAGCTTACATTTTCTTATAATATTTATTTAAAAATAGAATATGGAATTTTAAACTAATTTAAAGCAGTATTGAGATTTTACTAATAAAAATATTTCATGTTTTAAAATACCTTAGGGTTTCAAATAATTGGATTGAATATAGTTTTCATTTACGGTTAATTTTCTCTTATTTAAATCTTTTTGCAAATAACATCAAAGAGAAGATATTTCATAACAAACTCAACCAATACATTTCGAGAAAGATGTGACTTTTTAATTAAATTCCGTTTTAATAAAAGAGGACTTTTTTCCCGCTGTTTTATTTCTACGTAAAACCTTTAACATTAATTTTATTTTCAATATAAATTCAGTATTTCTCTTTCCACCGATATTAAATTCGTAGTCGTATCGAGCGTTTAGCACATGGATTGGCAATCTATGGCACGTGTGTCACACGTGGCACCCGGTACAATTCTCTGTAGCACTCGGGATTTCTCAACAAATTTGTCAGTTTTTGAGTGGATGGAAGTTGATTAATTTGTAATGGTCTTATTTGACAAACATCTTCAGATACAAGGACATTTACGTAGTTACGAAAAAATCTGAAAGTAAACTCTAAAGATAAATTTACAGCTATTTCGTAAATTATTGAATGTTATTTCTGAGGAGATTTAATTGTTTGGAGAGAGAAAATTGCATGTTATCTGCTTTCCACTTTGGGTTCTACGTATAAAAATAAAAAAAAATCTTTCCTCATATGAAAAATATTTCTTGTCTTTCGAAATTGTTTAGTAACCGAATGCTCAGAATCGTATCAAATTTAAAGTCACGCATTATACGCTGATATTGTAAAAAGAAAACAGAGATGCGAGCAATAGATTCACATTAAAATTTTTATTTAACTATAATGAGAGAATTATTTATATTTTAAATTGTCTGTTTTTTAATTTCATAAATATGTTTAAAAATACATAATATAAGATAAATTTTAATTTTTGTTGAAGAAATGGTGCTGCGGTCGTTGCTACTAATGCCATCTGTCTGACGTTGTCTGATAGAGGCCCAAGAAAATCATCACGGCTATGAGCTAGATCTACGCCTGTCTTAGCCGTAGATTGTAGTATCATACGAGTGTGACAGAGAGTACGTTTTAGCTCTGCTCCACTCCAATTTTGAGGGAGAACAACCTGGAAGTGGTCAAGACCCTCCCACCTCTCTTTCCCTTCCTCCAACTTCACAAGAGGATTTGCGGCTCTACGGCTGTTTAGAGTACCCATGCTGCAAAGACACTATACATTTACACAAACATACATGCTTTCTCCGAGAATTCCCTTCAGGGCATTATTCAGCGTCACTAACCACTAGGCCGGATGGGCGACTGTTGAAGGAATAGTTATATTTTATGCTTTTTATTTGTATGTTAAAAAACATATCATCAAATTATGCAAAAACAATTCATAATAAAAAGACGTAAATTTAAATTATTGTCCTCTATTCTCTAATTCTGCATGCATTATCACGGGAATCGAATTTTTTCAAAACGTTTCCACGCTGAATCATTGGTAGATTGGCTTTGCACGCTAAAAGGTTCCCGACCCCTGGTCTAGCATCTAGATATCATCTCAGCAGTTTTCCACTGGTTTGTTTATCACTCCAGTACGGCCATTTTGATCTTCTTTATAGCATTGACTTCTAAGACTCTTGCATTTAAGAAATAAAAGCCAGCGCATATTTCAAAAGCAGCTAGATCTTAAGAGTAGCATCAATTAATAGAGAGAGAGAGAGCCTAAAGCAGAGGTTCTCAAACTTTTTTGTCTCATAAAGCCCTTGCTCTGTATTTTGGTTTCGGGTAGACCCCTGCTTATTTAATATTACCATTTTTGCAAATTTATCAACTTAAATGTCTTTTTGATAGTTAGTGCTACTACTTTAAGAGAATTAAATTTCTAATTGCAATGAAGTATAGCGTTAAAACTTATGATATGTTAATGAATTAAAATTAAAATCAAATTAATACATAAATTAACTGAACAACGGACAAATGTTTTTAATGAGAGGTATGTGTGAATCTGGTGCTTTAATAAGAAATTTTCAACAACTAATATAATCTAGTCAGGTTTAACCCTAAATCTCCTTTGTTTGTAAGCATCCAGTTTTTGTTTTCTTTCCTTTTCTTTTATTGTTTTTAAGATTGGAAAACTCAGTGAAATTCCCTCTCACAAGGAAAGGCAATTAAAAAATTTATCACGATACTTCATAATTTGCGACTAATATCAGGTATGTCTTTTTAAAGCCAAAATTGCTGACATTCGTTTCTAAACTTCATCTTAAGATCTTCGTTAGTACCTATTCTGATCAGTTACTATCGTAATATGACATTTTCTTTCAAAGTGACTATATGAAATTATTGTCTACTCTCTCTCTCTCTCTCTCTCTGCCAAAATACTATAAAAAAGCAATCTCAAATCTAGTTTCAAGATCTAAGTAAATTACATTTAAATGGTGAACGTAGGTTAAAATGCCCTGACAGAGACTGTCTATGACAAATTGAGAAAATTCGGGACTTCCACTATTAAACTTCTTTAGTTTAATTTTGGAAAGAAATGCTTAAATGGCCATTGCCTTAACAAAATTCATGCTATCACCTAGTAACTACAAATTAACCACACTAAATTTAGTAAATGTTAAAATTGGTAAAATCTGGTTTCCACTAGATTAAATTTTTTTTAAAGATTAAAGTCATGATTTGGTTTAATGAGAACCATTCAAAGACCACCATTTACACCTCATGGACCCCTAAATTAATTTTTTGCTGTTGTGGATGTCTTGAAGGTCGTCATAAATCCTTGGGGGTCTATATAAACCACATTGGGAATCACTGATTTAAAGGTACTTTAAGTGAATGAGTTCCCCGCGTGATTACTTATGTTCCAAAATATTTTCTATAGACAGACTACATTTTTCCCCTGTGAACGACTTAGTGGTTTGAATCGCTGTGTTGTATGACTTTTTATAGTTCATAAATGTAAATGTGAACAGAATATAAAAAAATAAATGTGCATCTGTGATCCGTGTTATAGCCCTATGGGGATCTATACAGACCACTTTGGGAATCACTGGCCTAAAGGATCATTCATAGCAAGGCAATAAGAAGCAAGCGTTAAAGATTTAGCCATTCAGAGTCCTTAATCCCCCTCTGCAAGGGCCTTTGATTGGTTGTATCTTCAGCGCTCCCTACTTACTGCTTTAGTGTGAATGAGCCTATAAAATTTACTTAATTTTTAAGTGAGTCAATAAAATCATTATGGGAAATCTAGAGTTAAGAGAAATATATTTTTGGAAATTAAACACAATAATGTAAAAGCAGATACATAAATTGCGACAAAAACAATACCCCATCATCAAAACAAATATTGTTATATGCTCCATATCCCACAAAACTTGTACATGTAAATATTTATATTTTATACATAATATTATCGATACATATCTAATGAAGAGAAAATGCCCCTGATATTTTGCCCCTTTCCCGGAGATCACACACACTAATAATGTTAGAAATTTCTTTTGTCTGTTTTATGTGCACTACTATTCTCAACCACTTTAATTAGATTTTAAATAAAACTGTTGTTAAGCTAATGTTGTATATGCATAATGTATAAAAAATATTCAAATAAAAAACTAAATTAAAAGTTCATAAATATTTTCCAGTTGAATGATTCCCAGAGGCTTAATTATTTGCTTAAAATTAAAACTAGAATTAGAAACACATGCATAAGAAAGTTCTGGTTTAGAAAAAAAGGCTTAGAATCATCCCCTTTGAAATACAAAAGCTGAAGTTCTATTCTTAATCGAAATTAAATTTGTTTTCCAATTAAACATCGTTCATTTTTCTAAATGTATTCAAAACGAAAAGAAATAGAAATGATATTTATAGAAAAAATGAGTTTTGCTGGAATATTTTAATAACTAAAATTAAGTTAGAGTGAACAAAGGAATCAATGGAGTGAAATCTTTATTTTAGGTAACAATTACCACACGTTGACGTTTTTTTATCATTATTCCATCAAGTTTTATTTTCATTTATATGCAAATGAAAGTATTCTTTCTCAGTCTTATTTTCAAAAATTAAATTCTTTCAAAGTATAAGCAAATTATATTAGTGAGTTTATTTATTGATTGCTGAAACTGCTTTCTTTTTAGATATTATAACGTTTCTTCTTTTAAGATTCAAATTACTTGTGCATTAATTTAACAAACTTTATGTATGTTATTCTTCAGAAAATGGGATAATTTCTTATGCAGCATTTTTTAGTTTGCTTCCTGCCTTATTATTTTGTATGTTTATATTTTGGGATAAAATTTTATTGAAATATCAAAAAAAAAATTCCAATACTAAAACCAACTGGTGTGGCGAACGAATAAATCAAGATACATCGCAAAACTCAATAACTTGTTTTATTCTAATACCTTAACATATAAATATCTTAGAATTAAAAAAACACTTTATAGGAACGAAAGGAGCCTCAAATCTTAAGAGTAATGGGAAAGATTCACTTAATTTTATATGAAAAATAGCAGCTACGCAGGCTCCAAATCTAAAATAGGTCCAAACTGCAATCAAATGCAGCTGCACGAGTTTTAATCTAAATCGTCTATTCAAATAACAATTAATCAACAACAATCTTTACTCTTACAATTGTAAAAGCATTCTCAAAATCCTAACCGCTTTCACTTCAGATGATATTAAATAGCAAACCTAAGCTGAATATATCATGGACCCTTCAGAATGTGGAAATTTTTAGATCACTCAAACAATCTATATAACATATTTCCTTATAGGTTAATTGAAAACGCGTTGAGAATCCAAGCAGTCATATTTGTTCAATCGTAAAAGTATTGTTGTAAAGTAATGTTTGTTGTACAAAAAAATTCATTTCAATAAATTATTTTTTATTTGAATTACTACATATAGCGAGATATGATATTACATATACCTAACTTTCTGACACCAACATATTTTTATACAGAAAAATAAAACATTCTTACTTGGGTATGCTTTATGTTATGCGACACAATATTTTTATTTGCCCCTAAAAATTTGCTTAGTTAAATTGTTTGCACACTATCATCAGACAACGTAATAAATTAGTTAGGGAAAAGTTAACCACATATTACTCTCATTTCCTTTAAATATTTACTAAACCAACTCGATAAGCCACTGAGACAAATGAGAGATTCTAGATAAAAGCGGATTAGAAAGCATTTTAAATCGCTCATGATAGAAATAACGCTAAATAATCCTAAGTAATTAAAACAATTGTTAAAAGCCTTTTATTCTCCCTTTGTTTAAATGCCTTTATTAAAGTAAAGAGAGTTATATATATATAAATTGGAAAATAAGCTGTGTTTGCGGGAAGTAATCATTTTAAAGAACAATGACTTGGTTAGATTAAGAATTAAATTATTTTATTAAAAAGGAAGTAGGGAACATATACAATTTAATGCGCATAACTTTTACTTAATATTTCATAGTTATGAAAACAACTGAAGTGACTAATTTGTATCGTGATTCTTATAAAAAAACCCGTAAAATCCGGCGTATAACGCGCACTTTTAACACAAAAAATAAGATCGAAATTTAAGGATGCGCGTATACGGGTATAAAAACGATAGCCTTAAAAATAGCAAATGAAATGAGCATAAAAAAAATTGCTTCTACACATATCGAAATAATATTTATTTAAAAGAAATGACAAGCCTTTTTTATGAACTAAAAGATTTGTATTTCTAGAAGTATACTATATACTTTTTCAAAAGTCAGAGACAATGCCTAAAATAAATGGCATATATAGTACAGATTTCTTCGTAAAAAAGGAGGTTCGCGTTATACGGCAAATGTACCTAAAAATTAAAAAAATGCAGATTGAAAGTAAAGGTGCGCGTTATAAGCCGGATTTTACGGTAGTTAGAAAGGTTTTTTTTAAAAATTTTATTTAACGTTTTAATAACACGAAAATAAATTCATATACGCAACGATTTAGAAAATTTTTTTCATAAAAACGCATCAGTTTCAACTCATTTTTAAAAAATTCTTAAAAAATAAAAAATATCATTATTTTGCAAAAAGAATTGTACGGTATCGTGGCAAAAGAAATGATCTTTCCGATTCAGTAATTATTTTTTTGTCTGATTTTAAAAACAGAAATCGGATGGCTGTTTAAATAACGTCGAGAGTACCGAAAAATTTCACCCTTTATTCATTCATGACGCTAGGCGGGAGAAGCAACAAGCAGGGTAAAGACAATTAGGCGTTTTAAGGTTTTTAATTAATATATTTTTAACTAATTGCAATATCAGAATGAAAAATAGTTTACGTCCTATTCTCAGACCTACTGAATATACGTACAAAATTTCATAAGATTTGGTCAAGTCGTTTCGGAGGAGTTTGGCTACAAACACTGTGACACGAGGATTTTATATATTAGATGTGTGTGTGTGTGTGTGTGTGTGTGTGTGTGTGTGTGTGTGTGTGTGTGTGTGTGTGGTGTGTGTGTGTGTGTGTGTGTGTGTGTGTGTGTGTGTGTGTGTGTGTGTGTGTGTGTGTGTGTGTGTGTGTATTTACGGTCTTAGAGTTATGTCAGAAAAAAATTAGTTTTATATTTTTCTAAGCTCATAAAAAATTACAAATATAATATATAGTTTTCATTGTCATTTTAGAGAATATGTATGGGTTCTATGCATTGTTTTGGTATGTATTAAAGTTATTGAAATATTGAATGTAATACTAAAATATCATAATGCTTTAAAATTTAGTATTTTTTAAATTAGAAAAATATAAGATCTGTTTTATTAAATTTTGTTTTTATAGTCTCAAAAGGTTAATAAAATTGAGTACTTTCATTTTTTGTTCCAAAAATTTGCATCTAATTTTCTTCCATGCGTAATTTTTATTGATTAACTCATGAAAAGTCGCGAAATTAAAAATTATCTTTACATAGTTTTGAATAAATAAATATATTTAGACAGTTATTATTATAATATAAAAATATTCACAAAAAAATGCATTTACGAAATTTTTTAACATTAATTAATAAAAAGGAATCATTAAAATAAGAAACTCCAGTCGGATATAATCTAAAAGAGAAACTACCTTAAAATAAATGAGGTTGTAAAAAAAAATGGTTAGATAAATTTTACAATATTAAGCGTTTCTTTTAGAAAGAAAATGTTTAAAAAAAATTCAGCACTTTTAATAAGTATGCTGGAAAAGAATTTATTTTTTCACTCTGAATCCAAAATAAAATTTCTTATGTTTACTTTGTCAAATAAAATGTGTTTTTTGCGCTATATTTCAGAAGATGTTTTCATTTAAAAAACATCCAAAAATTTTCTTATTCTTTCATAAGTGACTTGGAATAATATAATTCCTTACATTTACATTCTTTTTAATTTAAATATTAACTATTTTTCTATGAGTTTTCGAGAAAATTAAAATCTCTGAGGTATATCTTATCTCAAGAATCTTATCTCAAGACTTATCTTTAATTTTAAAGTACTGTTACCTGTTTATTAATTTAATCTGCCATAGTATAAATATAAAAAGCAATATAGGTAAATGGCAATGATCACAGAGAAAGGGTATTAATAAGGACAATGATAATCATTATTTTCTTGTAACACAAAATATTCAGTTAGGTATGTGCATAAAGTATTTTACAAAAATATTTTCTTCCTTTCTTTTTTCCCCGTACATATTAGAAAACTTGTATTATTGTCTTTAAAACAGTGCTTCTCAAACTTTCAATATTTGTGATCCAATTTTCAGTCAGAATTTTCATCGTGCATCCCTCATACAGCAACTATGTATTGAATGCAATAATAACGTACTTCGACGTTAAAGCTACACAATGCGACTTTAACTATAACCTGCAAAAATTATCAAAATAACTATTAAGTTTTGTAAATGACAATCCCGGGAAGCCAATAGTAATTACTAAAGTTTTTTTTTTAATTTAGTATTGATAAATTAAGTATCAAATATTTTTTGCCGTTCTGATACATTTATAAAAATCTTATAATATTGTGAATATGTATTTTTTATATTTTGTTACGTCAGAATGTATTTTGTGCGCATGTGCGTGTTTTGCTCCCTATCAGTAAATTTTAATAATTATTTCAAATCTTTATGTTCGACTTTTGGATATGCTCGTGCCCCCCACATCGGGTTATTACGCCCCTTAAGGGGCGTGCCCAACAGTTTGAGAAACTCTGCTTTAAAAAGTTATTTTGAAAAATCTAATATAGATCTGAAAGCTATTTTACAGAACTACGTTAATTCAGATTTTTATCCCAATATTTTGAAGAGTCATTCACAAAAAGTGATCTGTACTAACATACTGAGATTTTATGGCTACTGTGTGTTGATAAATGTCTGAATAGAAGTATATGAGTAGAATCTTTGTGAGAGATGAATGCAATTTTGTATATATATATATAATTGTAACATTCGATAATACTTACTCTCAAGGAGAATTCCTATGTGTATTAGCTTTAATGAATACATAGCTTGCTGATAAATTTTAAGAATGGAATTGCTATTTTTCTGATGAGGCCTATCCACGCCTGTGACTAATTCTGTGGAGAAACATATTTCATAACTTCTGTATGTTTATAGAATCACTTCCCGTGGAGACACCATGATTTACGTTAATTTGAGTGCTAATTAAACTCTAGTGAAGTGAGTGTAGATGTGATGTGTGTATGCGGAGTGTAGACGCGGAGGTTGTTACTGGCTTATACAGATTATATCACTACAGATTCTTCTAGAAATTTGTGGAGAAATCCATTAATTTCAATACTCTTGCTAGGCTTCTCAGTGGACATACTCGAGCTCAACGGCATATGGAGGGTCTTAAAGTTTACCCTCCTTGTCCGAATTGCAATATGACCCTAGCTGCTCCTGCCCACATCTTGGCTTGTATTGGTTGCCATAAGAGCCAGCTGCTCTCAAGTCCTGCTATAGTTCTTCATTGTTTGAAAACGCACAGGTTTGTGGACTTGATCTAGATGTTTCGGTCGGTCAAGTGGGATAAGAAACAACAAAACTAATTTCAAGACTTATGACGCAAACGGATCTTTCTCGAAAGATCATCGAGGTATATAAATAGAGAGATGCTCGCCGAAAATGAGTTAGTCGTGTTTTGACCAGCGATTAGTTAGTATTTTTTAAACTAGCCATTAGTAATCTTGCCTTGACCGTGAAGAGTGTAGTGATTAGCTGACTGTTGAATAGGACGAGTGGTGCCTGTAAATATTTTACATGCGTGTATTTCAGACACTTATAGTTGTATCTGAGCGCTGTAAGGATGTGAAGATCTTCTGATGTTTATTCTACGAATTTCGTCTGTCTGTATTTTAAGGATTGTTTTCTCGACAATAAATTTTCGGCGCTCTTAAATAATTGTCTTGTTATTCACAACCGATTTGCATAAAATCCTAGAACACCGATCAAAGTAACAGTATTATATATTTTCCTTGATTGGTAAATGTATTTCAAAATGCATAAAATAGATTTGTTTCTTGAAATTATATTATGATAACTTTAATCAAAGAAAATAGAAATAAGTGCATTAAAGTGCATAATAAGTACATTTATCTTCTTTTTTTTTTTGTTAAATTATACAATTATAGAAGTGTTTCCGGTGTGCTTTTCATTTGAAAAGATCTTTTCAAAATTGAATCATCAGTTTTTCAGAATAGAAGCAAAAACTATATAAATTAATGGAACATATATTTCCTCTTTTTTAACTTTTTCTCCGACATACTATGATTTAAAAGCGTCGATAAACGAATTACTTCAAATAGGAAACTTATTAAATGTTTTTTTCCCTTTATATTTCTTTATGCTAACATTCATATATAGCCGATACTTTCTTTATAAGAAACACGTAAGCTTTTTTCCAGTTGAGTTCATTTCTACAACGATATTGTTCTATAATTTATTTGTGCATCAGATAAATTGAAAGAAAGCTTTGAATACTCCTTTTTAGCTTACGTTCTGTCTGCGATAAAGGTACTCAAAAATGTTCCATGTATTACACACACATCATCATTTTAAACATCTTCAACTTGACGGAACCTTATTCTGCAAAAATATCCTTTTCAAATTTTAATGTGAATGGATAACCAACCTCAAGTGCAACTTTACAAGTGAACTATTTCTTTGGTAGACAGAATTTTTTTTCTAGTTTAACAAGAAAAGAAGAAATATACTCTACAATGCTTTTCCAGGTCAGACGATTCCATTTTCAGTTTCCGTTGTAATCTTAGGTCGAACATAAATTCCTACTTTTTCTAGTGTTACAAAAGAATTGTGTCTTTACAATATACGGTTAGCGGAGGTATAAATAATGATGTTTCTTGCCAAAAGGTTGAAAAACAAAGCATAATGTTCAACAGGGTATTAAAACAATTCTTTGATGAAACAGAAGTTTTAATGTCTGTAAATTTAACTGCTTAGAATCAGAGAATAGAAGCGTAGGGTTATTAAATATGTTTTGTTGTTTTGCATAACATGTTTTGGACTAGTTTAGTGTCATTCTTTTATTTTCTTTATGTTAATATCTTTTATAGGCGTGCACCAAAAACGTTTAAAAATTACTTTTTTTTCAGAATTTTTTTGTAAAATTACTTTTTAACGACATAAATAAATCTGCTTTTTTCTCTAATTTTAGAATTTTTTTTAATGAAATTAGGTGCAAACAATCTGTTTATTATAAATAAAAATTTATGAAAATGTGCAAATTCCTTAAATAAATATTCTTCGATATGTAAATATGATGAAATCAGGGTGCAAAAATAAAATGTAATAGTGTATAACAATCAGGTATTCGCAAGGTCTATCCTTTCGAACTCGTAGTTTTTTTCTAGTCCAATCAAACTCGCATTTGGAGCTAGAACAACTCCACTCCACACAAAAAAACTTTTCACTGCTTAATAGCATATTAAAAGTCAGTGAGATGAAATATAAGAGTGGTTGTTTTGTGGATAACATAGTCACACTAGTAAGTTCCTGAATAATATAGTCGCTTATATCTATTAGAAGATATTGGAGGATTTCTCTTTGGCGAGTTTCAGAGGTTGCACCTCATGTAAAATAAGTACCCATATTTTTTTTAATATTTCGTTTGTCTTGTTCAAACGTTAACCCGCGATCACTCGCGTGGGGTGCTCTATAAACCCCAACGACAAGAAAAGCCTCCTAAAATTTCAAAAAGAATGCGCAGAACCGCGATTTTTTCAGTAGCTGCTCATTTTAGGTCATTGAACCTTCAGGTATGATGCAATCATTCTCGCTTGGACGATTGGAACGTAACGACCTTCAAAAATTTATCTGGGGTACTGAGAACTTTCGCGAGCAATTGAGTTATGTCTATAGTCTGCTCTGCATGTTTGGAAAATGATTAAAATATTTGTTTTTAATTTCTACTCTCCTTAACATTAATTACAAAGTAAGTTTATTACTGGTATAAACGTTTTCCTCGTGGTTTACAAAAAATACAAAATTGTGTATTTTAAAATGAAAATTTTGCAGGTTTATTTTAAAATAATGTCAGTCCAATTTGTATGAATAAATGTAATATTTTTATTTGTATTATACAAAAAACATCTTGTATTTTACAAATGTGCATTATTATTGTGACTTAATTTTTTTTATATTTAAATAAACGTGTTAAAAGTTTGGAAAGGTTCTCTACACCCCGCGAGTAACGACGGTACAAAAACAGGCGCGAGTGACCACGGGTTAAATTTATGAAAGTTAATTCATTCAAATACCTGTTGGTTGGCAATCATTTTGTGTCTGATTTAATGGCTTCTACAACTATGCTGCGTTTTGATCCCCCAAAGAACCCCAACTATCTGCACGATTTTCACCTTAACCATTATAAGGAGGGGATACTACGCCAAATGCGCCATGACATAGCACCAGGTGAAATATCAGCATTGTAATGCATATGCAATGAAATTGCAATTTTTCGCCTCAATTCCTCCAAACTCGAATATGACCTTCGTGGTGATGATGGTAGAATCAAGATTCATCTAAAAAGGCTCTGTCGTTTCTTTCGTCTTGTTCATGTCCGGCTTTCAGAGCTCCAATACAGCCACATGCTCCTTAAATCTAAAAGCGATTGCAGTAATGTATATCTTAATGAAACTCTTCCCTGCTGTGAAACTGATTGCCTTAAATTATTCTGCTGTAGACTCCAATCTTTGCGCTATGGTTTTGGATGCTACAGTACAATCCGTGATTGTCACAGCATGTCTGCTCCCCCCCCCCTTGATTTATGATGAGATACACGCAATTTTTTCCACCTTTCAAACAGCTCTCTATAAGCCTTGAGTTTATCTGCACATCATTGTTGCTGGGATGTAACCAACACGAGCACTTATTTTTTCAAGAATAATCTGAAACAGGGGTTGTTAACCTTTTAGCTGAGGCATGCCAAACCGATCTACCAACATTTTTCAGTGTGCCGCACGATAGAACATTTTTTAAACAATTCGATTCTTGCGATAATGCGGCGTTAAAGAAGACAGGTCAATAATATAGATATTTACATACAGTTTTATTATGTAATAATTTCGCATAATTTAAAGATTGTTCTAACATAAAAATAAGCGGCATAAATATAACTATTTCTTAAACAAAATTTTAAAAAAAACATTAAGTTTTAAACATATTTATTGAAATAAGAAATTTACATCATAAATTATCAGTATTTCCCTTTCTTATAGTTAAGCAAAAAGATAATACTTGCATTTTGCAAAGTATTAGTATAGCAAAAAGTACAGTTAAGCAAAAAGATAATACGAACCTTACACTTGCACCGCTTTAATTTCATATTGCAAAATCAGTTGTATAATTTATGACTTGCATTTGACAAGATTTTGAGCATTTAGGTGTTAAATATTCCTTTGCGGACTCGAAATATTTTTGATATGAGAAAAGAATTTTTACTTAGATATACATAAAAAAGCGGAAAGCAGAATATGCAATTTTCTCTCTTCAAAGAATTAAATCTGCCCAACAATGATATTCAATATTTTATAAAATAGCTGTAAATTTATTTTTAGGGTTATATTTTCAGATTTTCTTCGTATATATAATTCCGTAAATGTCCATAATTTTCAATAAGGTTCATTACCAATTTATCAACTTTCATCTACTCAAAAACTGACAAATTTGATGAGTAGTGCAGTGTGCTACTGAGAATTGTACCGCGTGCTACATTTGGCACGTTCCATAGGTTGCCAACCCTTGATCTGAAACCTTTATAAGCCACAATTCTTCTTTAGTCAATCCCAAAGACCTGCTTGATTGACATTTGTATTTTTCAAGTCGTACTGAACACTTTTCTTTACCTGTGCTTTTCACATACATAAGAACATCTAAAAACAACAAATTCAGCGCTTAGAATTAAGTTTTCTTTCTAATTATATAGTTGGCTGATGTTTTAAGTAGGACGTATGATTTTATTCTATTGAATCTATTTCTTTCAGTGAGTTTATGTTCATTTTAGAAAATTAATGCAAATGATTATGAACTGAGAGGGTTTTCATGATATAGTATTAATTATATAGTAATTCCTTCTAAGTCAGCGGTTCTTAAACTTTCGATCGCTGGGGGTCCCTTTTATGTATCAATTTTATGTCCCTTTTATGTACGAACTCACCAAGATTTTGAGCATCCCTCTCCTACTTAATATTCTTGATCAAAATATATGTTCTAGTAGAGTTTTTTATTGGGGACAATTATTAAATCTAGTCTAGTATGGCACATCTTTCAATTTTACCACGAGGCCTTTCAGAGTCCGTAAAAGAGAGAAATCTCAACATTACATGAGAGACTTCACGAGCCCCCTAGAAAGGCGCTACGGACCCCCAGGTGTTCCCGAACCACAGTTTACGAACCACTGTTTTTAACAATCAAAAACTACTGGACAAATTATGTAACACACGTGACCTACTCTCGGACCCGACGGAGGAAGTGAAGGATGACTCGCCAGAATACTTTTCAGCTCTTTATTCAGCACACAAATTATCAGCAGACACAATTCTAGTATTCAAACAAGAAGAGATGTTCCAACTAAGAGCAAAAGGGGAATAACTACGAGGGACGCGAATTATGAGAAGACTTCTATTATATATATATATATATATATATATATATATATATTGATCCTCCTTTTATGGGATCAGTCCACTACTCTAATATTTAAATTACAATTTAGCTATGGTGACCAATCGTCACTTAAATATCTTCAACTGTTTAAATGCCCGAAACGCGCTATCAATATATACTAATACCTGATCGGTAGTTGTCTCTCCTTGTCGTCAGCTTATCTCTATTTCAATCTCCAGGTAACTCCGCCTATCCATCCTACTCTAGCTAGAAAACCTATAATATATATAACTAACCTAATCTGCACATCAATGTTTCTTCTTCCAAAGCGGTTGGTACCCCGAACATTTCCCAAGAGGATTAGTTGAAGGACGCGTATAGATTCGTCACAAATTAGACTAAGGAACACAGGAGAAATTAATTTAATTAAAATCTTGTATAGGAGGTAATAAAGTTTAATTGCGTAGCGGCTGGCAGAAATATTGATACTCCTCATTCACGTTAGAAGTCATGATAAAAGCAATTTTTTTTTCTGTGTTTATCTATTATTTAGTTTTATGTTATTTACGTAGTAATTTATCAAAGACGTAGAAAGATACGCGTAAATAGAATAAGTTATCTTGATTAGTTTTATTTTTCTTCGAGGTTCAATTAAAAAACAATTAAAACACACATACTTATATATACATGATTTCCAAGCATTTTCGAATACTTCTTTAAGTAAGTTACCTTTCTATTAAAAATAGATTTAGACCTTGTACCTATCATATTTTGGATTTCGTTCAGTATTGTAAACAGAAAGGGACAAGACTCTGATTGGCCTTAAAACTAGTTAAACCTATTATATACAGGGTCATTTTTAACTCCCTGGTGCCCTAGGCACAATAGTTACAGCCCTGATATATTTCCAAAGCACTCATCTCCCCTTCTACCTACAGTTCTTACTTTTCCTGTTTTGTTTCAGGAGGGATATTCTTTTAACTTTCTTACTCTTTTCCATTCCTTTGTTTTTTGCTGTTTGAATAGTCTTTCCGTTATTCTCCACCTATGGATCCACCATGTTATGGACTGACAATCGTAAGGAAGTAATAGTGGTATGATTTGGTCAAACACTTGTTTATTTCTTATTTTACGGTATCATGTACCAACCACCCTTTTGTAAATTAGTGCAGTAAATTTATGAAATCTTTTGCAATTACAGTATATAGTATGCATTATTGAATTAACTGCTTTCAATTTTTTAATTATCATCTCTTTCATCGCTTTACTATCTTTTACTTTTTGACATCCTTATTCTTTATTGAGTAACTGTCATTGTGCTTGTAAAACGATTTTCTTTGAAAAACGAATGATTTTTTTTTCTAGAATATCATTAATAACTTCATTGTAATCAATTTCCATTGCAATATCTTTTTGAGTACATAGCAACATCATTCATTTTCCATAGTAGATCTTATTTCAGCCTTTACTCTCTTTAGGGCAGTAAAGTTTCGCTCACGATTCGCTAGGCGGTGGTATGTTCGCTGTAATTTTAATTTTTTTTCTCTTTTTTTTACCCTCCAATCTTTTGTGCCTGAGCACGTGCTTAGCGTGCCTAGGTGGAAAAGTGGCCTGCTTATAAGTTTGTATGCTGTCCTCAGTAAAAAAAGGTTTTTAATTTTGTAGTATCCATCTTTTAAAGTTTTCAAAAACTATATGGTATTTTTATCTTTCTTTTTCAAGAGATTTCAGATTCACCGATAGAGTTTATTAAAAACTACATTCAAATATATGTTATAAAATACCTTTTGTCAATACTAATATAAGGTGACGAGACGTTTTGCTTCTGACGAAACAGTCTCGATTTTTAACAATTTGTCACGCGTCCCGCGGCGTTTAAGTCCCAACTTTTATAAAGAATGCACGATAATCTATGGAACGGCTGGAGAATGTGAAGCGAATATACGGTTTCGGACGCAACGTGGCTATTTCGGCTGGATATCGTCGTTGTCAAACCAATATCTGCTATGTGCAAAAAGTATTTGAGACGAGATATTTTTATTTGACAATATTCTGAATGATGCACATAGCATTTTTTTAGCAACCACAGTTCACGGTATAATGCTTAGAGTCACATAGCAGTCTTTTTATTCTAAAATTTGGTAGGTAAGCTAGTCATAATAGTCAAATTGTCGAATCTCCAAAAAGTGCTCTTAGCAGATATTGGTTTGACAACGGCGAATGAGTTTTGTCAATTTTATAATGTTAACTGCACAGATTTTTTAGAAGAGTGGGTGATACATTCCAATGATATTGAACATTTTCATTGGGTTACATTAAAACAAGAACTTAATTGGAATTATGTGCAAAATTCATTCTACCATATTAATCAAAATTTCTTGTATAGTAAAATTTCCAAAAAGTGATTTTTTAATGAGAGGAATCATTATTAAATATATATATTGAAAAGGAAAAATCAAATCTTGGACTTCATCAAAAATCACAATAGAGAAGAAATGCTTAGAATTATTTCCTCATTTGAAACAAACCATGTTCCGTACAATAATGCACTAAATTTGATGAATACACGCTGTCCTTACTAGGAACTAATGCTGCGACTGAACGCGTTTTTTCTACCGTAAATAAAGTGTAGATATCTGAAAAATCATAATTAAGTGTTGAGACTTTGAAAGCCATTTTATGTGGGAAATATAATTTAACAAGATCTTGTGAAAAATTTCATGACCTTTTAAAGACAACGACAATAATCTACTAAAAATTTACTCAAATGAGAAATATGTAAAGGAATAAAATAATACTATTGAATAGTATTATTTTATTCTTTGTATAATAACTGTACATAATTTTTAATGTGTTATATTTGTAAAAATGTACTTATGTTGAATTTTTTTTAAAAAAATATGTTACCAAACAATTTTTGCATTCTATAAAAATTTTTGTTGCTCCATATAGACCAAATATTTAATCAAGACCTCCTTCTCCCCGGTCAATGATGCTCCGCTTTACCATCTAATCACCTTGTACTAATACATATTTAAAGCACTTAAAGCACTTTTTTACAATGTTATTTTATGCTAATCTTTCTTCAAGACTAGAGGTGACTGAAAAATCATGTTCTTTTTGTGTAACTACATTGTTATTTTACAACCTTTTCAAAGAACATAAATTTTCAGTTTCTTTCAACGGTGCAGATAAAATATGCTAAACGATAAGTTAGAAAGTTCTTTTTTTAACAGATCACTTAACAATTTAGGATGCTTAAAAAGTTCCTTCACAGATTTTTCACCCTTCTTTATCAGAAAATATAAATAATATGATTATTTCTTCCTGTTCTGTAAAGCATGTGTCAGAAACATTTTAGCTGTCTTTACAGAGGTTAAACTTATTACTCTGATAAATTGCTTCCATACTCATTGTAATCCATGAAAATTTCGAGCGAGAAAATTTTACTTCTTGTAAAAGCTAAATTCGAATCAAGATTAAGTGACTTACAATGCGTAGACTTCAATTACTTTTGAAACTTTCCAAAGGTATTTCTTTCCCGGTAACCTAGCTAATTAAAAATAAATCTGACCAAAGATAATTAGACACGTTTCCGTGATCACCTAAATTTACTCAATCTTCATTTAGAATATTACTGAAAGGCGCACGCAACATTTCACTAGGCTCAAATCTTAAGTATTCAAGATTTATCTTTACACGCAAACATTCTTTAGAAGTTACTTTGAACTATAAGGAATGCAGTGCCCTTAAAATATATACAGATTTTCCTAAGAATATAATTAAAGACGCTTCTATAAAAGACCCAAATGAGAATACACATAATTTTTGAAAATATTTTAGATTGCAATTTACAACTGAGACTGAGATTTCAGACTAAGATGCACTGTTAAATTTTTAACAAAGTAGCTGCTTTGTAACTCTTGGATAAATACTTAAAATGTTTGATCAATATGTAAGCTAGTGACACGTACGCTCCGATAGAAGCTTATGAAAATTACCTTTTTGTATTAAGGTATCCGACAACTTTTATGTGAAAAAAGGAAGATATAGGTTTTTTTTGTTGTTTTTCTATTTGCTTAGTACATGTTAAGAAAAAAATGCTAAAATTAAGAAGAGAAAAAGAAATTGTTATTGCTAGAATGTGTGTGGGTAAAAATTTACAAAAAATAACATAAACGCTGCCCATTCTGTACCAAACGTTTATAAACAAATTTTTAATTTTTCCATTCTGATGTGCTGCTATGTTATTCATTTTTGAAATGACGATCAGGATAAGAGATATTTTAATTGTTACAAAAACTACAACACTTTATCTTAGTTATTACAAGAAATTGCTTAAAAAAACAATGATTATATTCACATAAGGGACTATAAATTTTATAATAAAGCAGTAGTTGATAAATCTGAAGGTGAAAACACTTTTACTATTTATTGAACATAGACAAAAAAATTCAGTTTATTATTTTCAAAACACTTTGATCAACCGCTGTCCCCGTTTGAGCATTTTCAAAAAGACATATTTGAAGTAAAACGCTTTTTAAAGTATGGCATATATCTTGCTTAAAGTAATCGCATCTGCTTTTACTAAAACACTTGCAGTTTCTTTTCTAGTGAACGGAAAATAATAAACTTGGTATTTTTATAAAGCTAATAAGATGACCTATAAATTAACATGATAAAAAAAATTGTCAATTTTGGCTAAATTCATAATTTTAGGGTAGTCGGATACCTTATCCGACCCTTTCTATTGTTTATACTTCTTTTAAAGAATTAAACATAATACAACCTCATTAATCCGGATTATTTTAGGCTCTAGGATTAAAACAAAATAAATAGCATTCTAAATGTACCTCGTAGCTAAACAATCTGTCCAATCATAAAACAAACATTTTAAAATCAAGGAACGCAAAAGAGAAGAAAAAATAACACAAGAGAACATTTACATCAGTATATTGCTTATTTGATACGTATTAGGTGTGGAAAATGTTTAGGGTATGACAGTTCATATTTATCTTCTTTAAGCACATTTGATACTTTCATTGACATAAAGTAGGGGGTCTTTGACCTTTCACGCTCGAGGGTCAAATTAATAAATTTACATAAATCAGAGGGCCACATCAATAAATTCACAGTGATCCATGGGCCACATGATTGTCAAAAAAAACATATTGTAGACAGAAACTTATATAAAAAAGGGGTTTGTTTTACAAGACTACAGCTAATTCTGAGGGAAAAATTGGAGTTTAAAGATTTGTATACATATATGGGTTTCTAAAAAGTGAAATGGAAGTCGAATTAAAACACTTTGCAAACCTGTTACAAATAAGAATTTACCCTTTTTTTCCCTAAAATTTCTGAATTTTTATGCCTAGTCAGATTTTTTATATTTAAATTTATTTAAGGTGCAGCTACATTTTTGAAACACTTGTCATTTTCAGATAATTTGATCTCCAACGGATATTACACACAACAGAGAAGTTTTTTAAATATTAAGAACAGAAAAAAATGCGTTTCTTACGACAAAATGTAGACAAGGCAATTTTCTTTTTCAGTTGCCACAAATTCAAATGAAGGGCAACTAAAATTCTTTTAGTGAATCATTCTTGCCCCACAAACCACGGGTTGAATACCCATAACATAAAAGAATAACTTTTCTTTTGTTGTCTTTCTTTAGAGTTGATTTCTTGAACAATTCAAAACTTCTAAAATTGTTTCTCTTTGTACCCTCTCACCTTTCTTTATTCCCAGATATAATTTCATTGCTGCTGTATACAACCTATTTTGTCATGAATAAGTTTTACTTGTCATAACTTGAAACTGTAGTATAACTTTAACTGCTGTATAATAGAGTGAATCATATTTTTTTTCAGAATTTAAAAACCTGCATCGGTGGGTTTTTAAATTCCGAAAAAAATTATATATACACCCAACTTTTTTTTTACACGGTAGATACGTTCCTCATAAAACCATGGAAAAAAATCGTGTAAAAAATACATGCAACATTTGGCAAATGTAGGAATATGTTGCAAAATTTTTTAAAAAACATGACATTTTTTTTTATATTTCCCCATAAAACAGTGCAAATAATTAATAATAGTTATGTATTTATAAAACAAAAAATTAAAATAAAATAAAATTAGTGTTCTGTGAAAATTCTCTCTCTCAGTCTAAGTATATACAACACATAAAAATTCAAACTGAAATTAGGAATAAAATTACTAACTACTCATATATCTACTTGATAACAAGCATGCTCGTTTATTACGTACTGAATCAAAAATGCTATCATCAGTAGATGTATGTGTCAGATATATCTAGCGTAAATAACTGTCGGATTTGATTCAAATGAAGAAATTCGTTCGTTTTTAATGACCTCAGATGGTTTTTTGTTGTTGTAACAAAATCTGCTATTAGAAGCTCACTTTTTGGTTTCTCAAGCTGCTTACATATTTTTTGATATCATGCTGCAGAAAACTTATGATTACATTGAAATTTTAATGCATGCTTAATGTCAGGATCATGAGCAAGAAACTTTTGTTCAATACTTGTAGCAATTTTCAAGCCCTCTCTAATTAAATTAGCTGTTAATAGCAGAACTTTACCTTCGACTTCGACATTATCGATTTCTTTATTATCATAGAGACTGTCATAAATTCGATAAAATCGTTCTCATCAAAAAAGCACGAATTTTTTTTTTTTTTGAAATTCGTTAAATTCGTGTACCGTGTTCTTTCAAAATTATGTAAAAAATGACAGCGTAAAAAAAGAGTTGGTGTTGATGGTATTAATCTGGTACGTAGATTGTGTCCATCTCCACCAGAGAGAGTTCACACATCTATATAGAGAGAGTTCATTCTCTCTATATTTATGTATATATTTATATTGTTCAAATTTTCAATCGTTAATGAAATGCATTTTAAAGCACTCAATTGAGCTGAAATTTAATATACACGCTTATTTGGATGCCAATACAGTAATTTATAATAATTAATAAAAATTAATTGATTAAAACTAATTATTCAAAGAATCGCAGCCACTCTGGCATCATTTTTGATGACTTGTGTCAAAACTTGAAAAGGTTTTTTCTCACATTTTAAAGCGCTCATTTGAGCTGAAATTTTCTGTACACTATTGTTTTGGGTTACAATATGATAATTTAATTATAATTAATTAAAATTATTGACTGAAATGAATTATTTAAAAAATTACAGATATAGCCACGTTGGCTTTATTTTTAGTGACTTGGGTCAAAACTTTAAAAGATTTTTTTTCTCACGTTTCAAAGCTGATTAGTTGAACTGAAATTTTATATACACGATTGCTTAGGATGACAATACGATACTTTAATGACAATTAATAAAAAATAACTGCCATTTAATGTTGTGATTCTGTCATATGTGTACATATTTATATTAATTTTAACTATTTAATAAAACGTAACTAAAATAAATTTTTTTTGGTTGATCTAAGTAGTAATTAAGTTAATTTTTTTATATTACTTGTTAAAAAAACACACTGCCAAAATGACAGTGTACGATAAGGCGGAAGACAAAAAAAAAAAGCTTGGACCCGGCTGATTGGACAGTGCGGAGAGAGGGAGCTTGTGTTAAGAAATGTTGCAATGTGCATTGTGTTGTTCACTACTCAGTACTTTCTTATCATTTATCATTGCTTCTGGTTATTAATATTGAATTAATCATCTAACCAAAATTAAGACTTTTTCCCTTTTTCGGAAAATTCAACCTCTTTGTAATAATATTAAATTTTAAAATTGTTTTTCTAAAATATTTTTAGTCTCAATATCCCAGAACATCTTTTCAGCCTGAGTTGGTTTCGATTAATAATTTTCCCCATATAACCGCTATCCACCCTATTGTATAGTAAACAGTCTTGCGTTCACAACTCACCTTTTTATTTTCGTTTATTCAATCTGATTTTTTTAAATGACCGGTATAAACCAGATTTTATTGTATGTGCAGTCACATATACAAGACTATTTAGGACAAATAAAAGAAATTTTAAGGCATATATAGCTCTCTACAACAAAATTTTGAGAAAGAAAAAATGGGCAGAAGTAACGCAGTTTATCACAATCGTTATCGTGACATTAATATTCACTCGCTCATTCACTTTAAGAAATAAAAAAAAGGTGAATTAATAAGAAGTGAATAATTTATTTATTTTACCAGTATTAAAATCTTTTAAAATAAACGAGAACCTGTAATTCTTCTATCCGACTATCTTGTTCAATTTTCCCTTCCGATGAATTTTTCAGTCTTTGATTCTAAGTTGCGCCCGATTTTTAGTAGCATTAACATCGGGAGAAAAAAAATGTGTGGCTTAGATTCGAGTAAATAAGGCAATATCGGGATTTTAAAGCCTCTGTATCTTTAAATTTGCCTTTTTTTCTGTTACAAATTACTGTCTGTAGTGCCGATTTAAGCTCATTTCGGGCCCTAAGAGGAGAAGATCTACAGGCCCCCTTGGCACTGGAGGAGCGAAATTTATTACCAGAAAATCTGGTTAAGTCCAGCCTATCCAGGCTCTTACCGGCCCTGGGCACCCTCCCCAAGCGCCCAATGGATAAACCGGCACTGACTGTCTAGCATTTTTTATCATTGAACATTTTCAATTCCCTGGTCAAGTCTGACTAAATGTTTAATATAATAGTTGCTGTGGTGTCTTTGCGCAACACATTTTACACATATCAATTTCGGAATTGAGGTTAATGCATGATATATTCATCTTAGTTAAATATGTAATAAAATTAGTATAAAGTTAATATTAACGTTGCACTGTTCAGTTACTCGTGAGCTTTTAGCAACGGACCTCGTAATTTTGAACCATGGTCAAGTGATGAGGACGACACCTGAGATGGCACCTCCCTCTCCTAAATACCACACCACAGCATTGGGAGGACGTTTGAGTTCTCGACATATTTTTCGGGCATCGCTCATCTACACGGTAGGTCTTCAGGGCTCGAACTCAAGACACGCCCCTACACACACCACACACACACACTCAGCCACGAGACCGTTACCTTGGCCCCTAAGCTACCGCAGCCTCCATTAACGATTGAAAAGTGCAGCATCGGCTAACAAATTTTGGTCTGGTGATTTTTTGCATACAAAAAAGGAGCCCAAAATATCCAAGAAAAATAATACTCTTAAGGCACTGGTGGAAACGAATACAAATATATCTATTATACTGCCAGTATATTATTATAATGCATGAAAAATTAAAAATTATACGTCTATCATTTGTTAGCCAGAATTGCCCAATGCTTCTTCGCGACAAAGCTTGCCCGAGCACGTCGTAAAAAACTGTGAAATTAAATAAATAAAAATATGAAATTTTACGACATCCATTGATTCACCGGTTCTTTTGCGAACCGACTTTCTTTTTTTTAACATTTAGAACAGCGCTAATCATTATGAAAATGAAGACATTCTGAAAAATTCAACATCAGTTTATCGATTCTAAAGATTAGAATTTCTATAAAACAGGCATTTATGTATTAAAATCTCACAGGAAAAGGTTTATTGAGGTAAATAGAGCATGTTTTGCTTAAATAAACAGCCTTTGAAAAGAAATGTACAGTTTTATATATTCACTTAAAAATCCACCATTTCATACGCACAAACTAATATTACCCTTTTATAATAGAAAAGTTTTCTATTAATATATAAAGGAATTCACTCCTTTTGTTCTCTGGAATTAGTGGGAAAATTTTGGAGATTTAAATGTTTTCATGTTTCTTTTGACCATGATGCTCTTCCACCCCACCCCACCCCATACGTTTTAATAAATTAATCTTTTAACATGGAACATATTGAATGATTAAATTTCTGATTTTAACATCACATATGGAGGGAAAAAATTATTTCAATAAAGTTCAAAAGTAGTATCTTTAGTCTTTAATCTAAAACGGTGAAAAATTTCAAATCAGGTAATTTTTTATCTTGTGTGATAACAGCTCTAAGTAAAACTGGAGCTTCATTTTTAGACTACCGCATATCAATTTTATCGTGAATATATTTATTCTTCACTATCACTTTCTGTAGAAAGCTAAATTTTCAATTAAGATCTGTCAAAAAAGTCTGTCGCTTCTGGTTGATAATTTTTTAATATAACGGCGTAATTTGTATTAAGCAAACACTTTTGTTAAATGTTTCTAGAAAACTTTCAATAGCACTATTATGTTTTTGTATGGAGAGTTTACATTCAGTAAAAAGGTATTTTTTGCGGTTCATTAACCATAGATTTCATACTAATGGGCATTTAATTTTCCAGTTTTTATCTATACAATTTCCTTACATTTTAATGATTATGTAGATTAATCCATTCCGTTGATATATTATTCTTTAGTCGTCTCATTAAGCCTGTACATCTAGCTTTAAAGCAGGCTCCGGTAATTTTATTGTTTCTGCTCTTAAGGGTGAAAAGTTTGTTACAACGATAGCGCTCCGTTTAACTTTATGGGAAAAAAACCACAATTAATTTAACTTTCAAAACAACAAGGCTATAATATATATATATAGATTTGAAATATTTATATTTTCATAAAATATACACATTTATTTTTTTACTCACATGAATGCAAAATATACGTGTAAATAACGAAAGAATCAAAAATTGTTGTAAAAATAACATAAATGTGAATTAAATTAATGAGAATTTTCTTCATATATTTCTCTCACTATATAATTCGGTTGTAATCAAAGGTATATTCGGACTTATGAGTTCTGAAGCAGTAAAAATAGATTTAACGGTATTTCAATTTGTCTTATATATAAATTATGTTTCAAAACATACAGTATCCCTCCCCCCCCCCCTTTTTTTCTGTGTTAAATAAATTAATTGTAAACTATCATCACCTGTTTAAAAACTTTTGGTACTTATATATTATACCATCAGCCAATCTCGTGAAGTCAAAAAACGTCGCCAAATGCTGAGATATGCAGCCAATAGAGCAAACCGTTTCCACACTCATTAAAACACAGTAATAATAGCGATAACAACATTCTTTTAGTTGGCGACATCTTTTCATTTGGCGAAATCATTCAATGGTTAATACGAACCCAATTGAGCTTTTTTTTTATTTAGAAGCAAAAATAAAATTGACTATGCGTAGTAGTAAAAAAGATTGTAAAATTATATGACTTTTTTTTTATTATAAATTTTTTAAAAATTCAAGCTTGCTAGGGGGCAGTTTACCGTTAATATTTAAGCAATTGGCTGGATCCTTTTTTCAGTCTTTAGTTCCTTTGTTTATTGTTTTGGAGAATTATTATCCTCGTACCGGGAAAAAGTGCAACACACAAAAATGAGCTGATGGCACAATTTGTTCTGTACCCCCTTTTCCAAATAAGATTGGTACTAGCGTATTATGGTAACAATCACCAACGTTCAAGATAACTCGCCAAGCTCGTTACCTTGGCAATCATGTGCTTCGTTTCATATAACGTCGCCAATGGGTTACAATAATACGTAAGTACCATGAGATCTTCTAAGCAATCTTTACATTTTTCTTCCAGTAAAAATATCGATATTTATATAGATTTAAATTTGATTTAGGGTAATTTTAATCTATGACCTACCACACATATATAGATTTAAAGATGCGAAACGCATGGCTTAAAATTTAACACCTTGAACTGACTTAGTTGTCATATTCAGTAATTCATTTTAATATAGAGAGTCCAATTTCTCTCTCTTTATCATTTATAGTCACAGTCTCATTACTCTTTTTTATTCACAATATTTTTCAACAATTATTATGTTTATTTTATTTCTAATCCCTTACATGCTATAAATTAATATATATTTGGTTACGAAATGGCACATTTCCGGAGGACAGAACCTGCGACCACGACAGTTCTCAGAAGATTACACTTTTTTTAAAGCAGCCAAGGTCACCAATGAAGTGGCGCATTTCCGGAGGACAGAACCGGTGACCTTCGGTTCCGTGAGCCCGTAACATACCACTGGACCAAAATGATCACTTCAGTCCAGAGGCTGTTACTGGCTTATATAAGATGATACCGCTACAGTTATAATTACTCAAGTTTTTTTTCTTAAGCAAATATATCAGAATTGAGTAATAATTTCAAATGTTGTTCTGTTCTTTAAGGCATGAATCGTATTTGTATATCTATACACTTATTTATCTGAACAATCACTCAAAACTATAGAGAAATAAATATGATGTTCAGCTCATCCTGGATTGTTATGTTTGTAAAATTATAGTTGTAAAGTTTTTATTGTAGTCTATGCTTATAAATTATCGTATTATGAAAATGATTGCCATAAAGTTAGATTTATGTTGCTATTCAATGAATTATTTATATTTATAGCAGCAGTTATGAAACTTCTTGCTTTAAAAAAAGAACCAATAAAACAAATATATCTGAAATCTTAAAATCTACTACAAAATGATATATAAATCAGTAATAAAGCATTATATATAGATCCATAGCACAAAAGCAAATTATTACATAATTTACTCAAGGTTAAAGCTATGTATTTCAATTTCGATATCTTCAGTTTGTTTACTTTTTAGTATAATAGATTAACACACTGTATAAGAGTTTTATATTATTATCTATACATTATTTTTATTTTAATGTAGCACTATTTACATGCTTTAAAGCGTTAAAGTTAATTATACTAACATTTTTTTGCAATTCAAAACTCTGGAAATATTTATGTGGATTAAAATTTAAATTTAAAAGAACATAACTGAAAAAACAAAATGAATATTTTCTTTAAAAAATCATAATAATTGCATACTATCGCAATAGTGCAAACGTGCAAAGTAATTCACCAAGTTGGTAACCCCGATTTCACAACCGTATTGTTGTTGTTGTTCGCGTGTCCTTCTCCAAGGGGAAGGAATGAAAGTTGCCAGAACATGCGACAGGTTGGATTCTACACGATAGATCGCGACACCACCTATTTCCACCACCACAATTTAAGCATAGAACTGGAGGGGATGGAATTATTTTCCACCTTCCTTCACCCGTGGTTTCTGCAGCGACTGCCCACAAGACATCCGAACCCACTGATTTCACAAGCACATACTCCGTGCGTACTCGAAGGGTATTTGGTAGCATCGGGCATTGAACCCAGGCCTTCCGGTCTGGATTCCGATGCTCTAACCAATAGCCTACCCAAGGCCCCGCAACCGTATTGCGACATTATATAAAACCAAGCACATGGTTGCCAATTCAGCGCTTACGACAGGTGTAAAATCGGGTTTACCACTTTGGCGACTTATCTTAAAGTTGACAAGGTTGCGATAGTACGTAAGTACCAAAAATACATTTTTTGAGAATTTTTTTGTATAAATGTATATATATATATATATACAATTAGAAAAATTCATCTGTGTTATATATTTTGTTTATTTACTGCTTTAATCTTAAATATTTTGAAATGCTAACCACATTGCTTATAAAATAAAATGTAAGACAAATACTAAAACTTTAAAGAAACTCTGATGTGTGTTCGAATTAAATTTGTAGAATTTTTTAAAATTTTGGAATAATATATCTTTATCTTCATGGTTGTAATATTCTCTGTTATATATTAACTCTATTTTGGTAAGTATACATTTTAGAATATAAATTGAATGGCGAAGGTCTTATAAAAGTCCATGATTATTTGTGGGAAAACTTTCAAAATATTGATTTTTAATTATATGATCCCTAATTTTTATTCCTTTTAATCTAATTTCCCTTTAAAAATAACCTTAAAACTTACTCCACTATTCTATAGCTTATATATTGAATGTGAATTTATTATAGATGGGGAAGCTTTTGAATATTATGTAATCAACAGATAGCATATATATACCTATAATATTAAGAAATTAAGTTCATTTTTATAAGAGAGGCTTCTCTCTTTTATGATACAAAAACATGTAATTTGGAATCTGGAACAAAATGAAAATTCTTTCTCAATAAATCTTTATTAAACTATCAAAATTCTTCTCAAATGCAAAATAAAATATTTATCTTTAAACATCAAACTTTAATGATATTTCTGAAAATGCCCTGGAAATTATAAGTTTTACTTTATTTAATTTTTATTTTTTATTTATTTATTTAATTTTTGAAATTTTTTTAAAATATAAATTAATGTATATCTAGTATTGCATTGTAAAGTGTTAGGGAACAAAAGCTTATTCAGAACTTGAACTATTCTAGAGCTTTAAAAATAAAATTCAAAACGAAATTTATAATACTAAAATTATACGTAGAATAAAAATTGAAACAGTGAAAATTTTGTTGGAATTTTTTTTACTAACTTTCTTTGATGTTGGCTCGATGGCTGTTAGCACAAGGTTGAGGGTTCGATCTCGGCTGGAGTCGATTTTGTAGATGTGAAATTCATAGGCACAACTATCACATGATTATGTGGCATGTAAATGACCCTTGAGAATCAATTTGGCTCTGATACTCTCGGCAAAATTAAATCACTGAAATTTTTAGCATCCGACTAGAGTTTGAATTGAATAACATCCAAACACTACGATTTGGTAACGGGAGCCACCACCAGATGGCACCATCAATGAAATAGCTGTAACTCTTACGGACTTGCAGTATCCGCAAGTGGCTTAGCTGTCAAAATGCAGCTCATTTGGAACAAATATACTAGATAACTTTTATATAGATTATACGTTTTCAATTTAGTCGTTCTACGAAATTTTAAATATAAAATTCACAGACCACATATAAATGGTATAACAAGACATATAACGACCAATTTTCATTGTTTGTATTTGAAACTTATAAATACACAGAATTCTTTTTAGTGTAATGATTCTCTTTAATCCATGTTTGATTTTTGACATTCAACAACATCGTTATTAGAATAAATTTTTTCAATACTTTTTAAAGCCTTAAAAAAAATTTTAAGAACCAATGTTCTATTATTTTTGTCCTTACCTACTAAAAAAATTTTTTTTCCTAAAATGTACAAGCCTCAATTAGTAGATCTGTATTTATAAAACCTACTAATTATATTTTTTATTCAAGCCGTTTTCGAAAACAGAGTTTTTATTTTTCTTAATTAGACTGTTTAATGATCTGGATGAGTGTTTATTAGTTGCATAAAATAAATCTCTCTGAATTCAATCAGTAATTCGACTCTTATTTCCTTTTTAAAAAAATTTCTATAAAAAATTCCATGTTCCATGTATTTGTTATAGACAAAAAAATTATAAATTAATTAATTTTGTTCTCAGATAGGATGCATAAAAAATATTTACTAAAAAAATAATCATTAAGTTGGCTTATTCCGCTAAAATTATGAAGAAAAGACTAGAGTACATGTGTGTGTGGAGTGTATTATCATTTTTCTTTAAGTTGCATTTATAGAAATTTAGTAAACCAATGATTATAATGTATTTGTGAAATTTTTACCCATTTTTCCAATTTCTATTATTAGCTCTCTCTCTCTCCCTATTTGTATACATTTACTTATGTATCTTGTTCAAATTTTCATTCGTTAATAAAATACTTTCTATTCATCCAATCAAGTTCGAATACATTTTTTTAAAACTTGTAGTGGATGGCCCTTTTGATGTTAATACAGTTTTTTCAATTATTAATTCATTAATTACTGGTTAGTTAATTAAATTAATTACCGGCTTTCGACTCCAACTTAGATTTGTCTACATTGTTGTAACCAATGACAAAAGTTGGCGTTGACTGTAACTAACCGGGTGTGCATTGTTACAACAATGCAGACAAATCATGCTCTTTTTGCACAATTTCTACTATTAGTTCACTCTCTTCCAATATATATATATAAATATCTTGTTCAAATTTTCAGTCGTTAATAAAATACTTTCTATTTATTCATTCAATGTCGGAATTTACTTATATTACTTGTTTCTTACCAATAAATAGGCAAATAAAATTTAAAATTAAAGTAACAAAAGAAATAACTTAATAATAATGTATTTTACCCACTTTTTTTTGTTTCAAATGTCTTTTTTTTTTAAATGTAGAAAGCAGCTGGGGAAGCCAAACATCTTTGATTAAACAGTTTAACATAACATTTAAATATTACAATAACAAAAATTAAAGAACATTAACATTGAGAACTACAATACAGACGATTATGGAAACTACCATATTTCGCTTAACAACAATTAACGGGGGCACAGGTTCTACTAGATGCTCATGTCTCGACAGCAACCTCTCGACTGACGTTATCCAGAATTGTCCCCTAAAGGTCACTGTTTTACATATCGGTTTGTATCAAAACTAATGTATAAAAATGGCAACTGAATTTTTTAAAATCTTTTAAAAAAGTTTAATAAATAAAAAAAAAATTTATTTATTTAAATTTATTATGGGAAGCTAAATAGTGAAATAAATTTGTGCAACTCTTAGAGGGAATAATTACAGAAGTACAAGTAACTGCATGATTTAAATTTTTTTATCAGTTTCTGCGGCCCAGTGGTAGCGAATTGTGATTCCACACCATAGATCCGGAGTTCTACACTCAAGCTGGGCAAGATCGACTCATCCTTTCGTCCCTTCAGTGGGTCGGGTAATGAGTACCAAGCTTACTTGTGGGGACTAAACACCAGAAGTTTCACTTCAGACCGACCACCTGATCGGGACATCTGCTCATGCACCTCAGCCCCCAAGATCACGTATACTGAGATGGCCTTTTATTAGGCCTTTTCTCTCATAGGCTGTTGTGCTACTGAATTAGTTTTTATTAAATTTTTATGTTTTAGATTATATATATAAGCTGAGACAATGCTTTAATTTATTAGTAAGAAAATACTTGGTTTTCTATAGCTAAATTCGCCTTGTGCCACTGAAGACCCCCCTCCCCCCGTGTAGAGGAGCTGATGCACATTAAGTCTGTCGGGGCTCAAATATTCTCCCGTTGGTGTGGCGTGAAGGTTAGGAGAGGGAATGCCTGCTCAGGTATCGTCTTCGTCACTTAGTTATGGTTCAAAATTACGAGATCCGTCACCAAAAGCCCTCATATAGCTAAAAAGAATGACTTTAATAATTTATAAGACCGGTTGTTATCATAATAACAATATATCGTCGATTTAAGTATTATGGTTGCTCTTGCCTACAGGCTTGAAATAAAATGTTTAAAATGCTAAAAATGTCTTAATGAGTGTTTTAAAATAATCTTAACACAAAAGGCGCATATTGAAAACACGATATCTCTTTTTCTATCCTTCTCACATATCCTTCATGCACTTAAAACTCAATAAAATATATTTGTGTTGAAATAAATTTCCCTAGTAAAACTATTGCTAGAGCCAATACTGTTTGTAAATTTAATAAAGAAAGAGGGAAATCTAGATAAATGACTTTGGTGTTAGAATTAAAAGAAAAAAATTGATGAAACTTTTTATTAGAAAAAAAGTGAGCAAAATTATAAATTAATTAAATAATATTTAAATTGCAATAAATCTGATTAACATTTTCGAAAATATGCAGAATTCATTTTTTTGTTCCTTTGACTTTTAAATAATGAGCATATCTGTTTTTCAAACTATAACTGATAGATCAATTAGATTAAAATCAACATAGAACGCTAAGCTTCGCAAAATTTAATTCAGAAAATGATTTTCTAAGCAATACACCACAAAAGGTGTATTTGCTCTCCAAAATACACTAAACATGACTTTCGCTAAAAAGTAAGTGTTTTATTTCTTCAAATGAAAAAAGTCCAATAAAATTGCAATATATGCTCTAAATTGACATTAGTAGTCTTAAGAAATAGCTTTTAATTAAAATTCTAAATACCAGCGACATACACTAGTTATTCTAATGTGTCTAATTCCATTTCTTAAAATCAGAAAGATCATTTCGGACTGAGATACATAAGATTTAAAAAACATTTTTTTGATACCGTAATTTTATAAGTGAATATATATTCCAAGATTTGTGAATATTTTTTCATTTGAAATATTAACAAGATTGATACAATAAAATAAGACCAAAACTTAATTTCATAACGTGAATCTTCCTACCATAGTTTTTAAAGGAGATTTTCACAAATTCATGCGGTTATTTTCAATTGGAAGTATTGAGAGATGTTATTGCTTTACTTAAGCTTTTTATATGGCATTAACCAAGTTGCATTACATTAAAAAATATATTTCAACTCATATTCAGAAAAAATTTTCATTCATAAAGAAAACAAATACTAAACAATTAAAACATTTGTGTAAAAGAAAATTAGTTTTTCCTTAACTTCTCTTTCTAGTGTCCTTTGTAATTATATTTCTTAAAATAAAAAGACAAAAGATTCTGACCAAATTTGTTTAACAACGTTGTTGGTTAAAAATTCCATCTTGACCTTAATCTATTTATTTATGAATTATAAAGCTGCTTATAAATGGATTTTAAGTTGAATTCCAAGTAACAAATTTCTTACAAAGACATTCTCTCATTTGTTCCCAAGATTTATTCGAAGGAAAAAATAAAACTACAAGAATCAAGAGATAAAAATAAATCAGAGATTAGGTGGAAACTAATAAATTACATTTAAATACTGCATGTCCACATTTTCTAGTGAGAGAGAGAGAGAGATTTATTTGTTTTCTTCCAGCAAAGAGCAATGACATGTGAAGCTCGAAATCTTTTCACTAAACGGTTGAAAACCTAATTGACTTAAGATTGTCAGTGTATGTAGTCTTAAGTTATGTTTCTTATGTTGATATTGGCATTTATTTCGTTAATTTACATTGAAAATGTAGAAATGCTTATGAAGAAAAATATACGTTAACTTAAACGATGTATTAAGTTATATTACTCCTTTATATTTGATTGAAAACTGAGCCAAGTATAGTAAATGTCTTGTAAATACAAAGGGATTTTAAGTCATTGTTTCAGGAAAAGAAGAAAGCCGAAAGTTAACTTGCTTTCAATAACAGTTTTTGATTTTATTGAAGTATTGATGATTTAGAAATGTAATTTTTCGTGAAATTGTATTAGTTTTTTCTTTTATAGCATTTTTAAAACAACGAAAAAATTGCGATATCAAATTTGACTGAAAACGCATTTAGCGTAGCGTCATTGTCAGAATACAGTGAACGTGGCAACAAAATTTTTATTGCCAGTTTTCCACAAAATCCTTAATAATTCAAAGTTTAAGCAAGGAGAATAACTGATTTAAACCGACGTGGTTTAATAAGATGAAAGAAAGAAGCGTGTTTTTCCACCTAAAAATTGTTTACTTTCACTTTTAAAAAAAAGAAAAGAAAAATGTTAAAATGAAAATTTAAAAAAATTGGCAGTTATAGAGACTGCCCATAGAAGTGAAAACTTAGAATTTTTAGTATTAAAATTTGAAATTTCATAATGTTTGAATTAAAATTATCAACATCAATCTGGTTTTCACATCTATTGACACTCCGAGCAACAACTAAATGCATGTTTATATGGTTTTTTATTATTCAAATATGTTACGAGCTGTACTAGATCATAACAAAATATAAATGCATTTCAATTGAAATAACAATTAATATACAATTATATTATTTATGGATAGTATTTGTATTTACTTAAATTTCAATGTACTTGATTTTTAACATTATTTTAATTGTTTGCATCATTGTCATCATTAATTTCAACAATACTTAGACTTTTTCTACTTTCAATTATTTCATTTTGTTCTAAAAAAGATACAATAGGCTTATGGTAACTAAAGTAAAAAAGGAAAATGTTTGATTCAAATTTATCTAAGTATCACGTAAAAACCGCCTCGATCGTCGTTTTATATTTTGTAGTACTGAGTTTTCGATCATTGGACATATTTAAATTAAGTGTTTCGTTTAGAAATTCAATTAGTAGTAGATTTTTATCATCTGCAAAGTTAATATTGAAGTCTCCACTTAAAATCATCAGTACATTATGATATATATATATATTTTTCACCATATCTTTTTTCGAGTATTTCAGAACCTTCTTTTGTATAAATCATCACATTTTCGAATAAAAATTGTTGTATCTGTCTCATAGATTTTCCAGGCGAAATATAAACGGCAACCATTAACATGTATTGCCCATTCTCGGAATCGCAACAAGCAATGCACAGTATGTACACATTTTGAACTTTTCACTAAATCCATTCAATTTCACTTATAAGATATACACAGCACTATACGTCAGCTGTATAGCTACAGATATACTCCTATAAGCATGTCAGCGGCCGCGGTGGCCGAGTGGTCTAGGCATTGGATCATGGCTAGCGTGTCATGAGTTCAATCCTAGTACCACTAAAGACCCGCCGTGTAGGGGCGTGATGCACGTTAAATCTGTCGAGAGCTCAAACGTCCTCCCGTTGGTGGGGTGTAGTAGTTAGGAGAGGAGGTGCCAGCTCAGGTGTCGTCCGCGTCACTTGACCATGGTTCAAAATTACGCGGACCGTCGCAAAAGCCCTCGTGTTGCTAATCAGTGCGCCGTTAATATTCTCTCACCCTATAAGCATGTCGATGACGCGAACGCACGAGTTTTCACCCATTCAAAAAGTGTCTTAAAGCGAACAGCACACTGCGCGTGCGCCAGTCAGAGCATGTCGGTGACGCGAACCCATAAGATTTTCCCCTACCAAAAATTGCCCAACGCCGCTAAAGAAGTTTTCACTTCAATAAAAAATTTAATCTCTAGAGTTAGAATATAATAAAAAAAAATATAACTTTATTATCTGTTCTGTGATATATCCTAAACATATGGTTAAACATATAAATTATTATCGCATTCAGGGCATTCGTGCAAAAAATTAAAAAGTTCCTATTACACACGGTAAGCGAAAATGACAGCAATTGAAGAATAGAAAAGAGCACATTTAAAGCGGAAAACAACAAAAACTGCTTAGCTATGAAATTCATCGTTCCCGGAATATACCCTTTCAAATTCCTTCCCCACCTCATCTACGAAATAAGTAAATTCTTTAGAAACACTGCCAATGTCATGTTATTGTATTCCAAAGCCGTGGGACTAGTTTTAAGCAAAGCAGCGCAATACAAAAGAAGAACGAGTATACACGCTCGGATCACTAAAGGCACCATATCAACAGGACGTGTATACTTGCCAGTGGTACTTAAAGGGTTAAAGTATGATACAAAGAAAATGTATTGCAAAGAGGAAAAATGTAAAGAAAATTACTACAAGGAAGGGGAAAATTCCTTCTAATGATGAAAAAAGAAACTGTTAAAAGTAATTAAAATCTAAGAAAATGATTTATTCAATTTTTTTTATACATATAAACTTTTAAACAAAAAGTAAATAATAATTTGTATCATAACCAAATAATAAGTTACAGCTTATAACATAATGTTACTTAAGCGAAATTTTTGCATGTGTCTTAATAATGGTCGTATTTCAAGCAATATTTTTCCATCGTCTCAAATTTACAAATAATACCAAGTTTGTTATTTTTAGTAGATTATTTTAAAAGCTTCTTTTAAAAATTTCTTTCGTTCTTTTCTTTTCTAAGCCTTATTTGTGAAAGTGCTAGTTTCTTATAAAAACTATAAATCGCTTAAGACTAAAAAGATCAAAAGGAAAAAAACTGGGTTTGGGCTCTTTACTTAAAAGAATATAAGATCATGCATTAAAATTAGAGAGATCATCTTTTCTCTGAGATAGATGAGAAAGGTAAATATTAAACCTCTTGGTTCTCCATTCAAGACTTCAGAATATTCAATTTTTTAAAGCAATTTATGAGTATTTTTAATATAAGCTATTGCGGGTTTAGGATATTTATAAGCCTACCTTTTAAAATACGAAGTGCGTTTTTAATTTATTTTTGCTCTTCTACGTAGCAAACTTATTTCGTATACCCTTTTAACTGAAAAGGGAACATGTATTAATAAAAAAACATATAGCTGGAAAAAAAAATTTCTTACAAACGAAGCTAAAAAACAATATTGACGACACTTTTTAAAGATTTTTTTATACCCTAAAAAATATAATTTTAATACAAAAACAAAATTCTTAAGTGGATTCTGAGTTTAACCTTAAACTAACATTTTCAAAGGAAAAAATACCGTTTTTTTTTTTTTTTTTTCATTAGATTTTCTAACTTTTTATTCGACTGAAATTGAAATTTTTTTTTTGCATAAAATAATTTTTAAATTCATCTACACTGTGTTTTAACTGGGGATGCAAGTGTTGCTTCTTTATGTCTTCTTAATACACTTTTTTTCTCGTTTTAAACAACACTAACATAACGGACATTAAAACTAAATTTATACCATGAAATTATTTTTCATCATATGATCTCCATTTTTTTATTTTTGAATTTTTTATTCTTAATTCTATAATATATTTAAAAGGTATGTGTTATAAAATTGAGTACATTACTTGTGTCTTAAATTTTGCAGCAGATTTTTCGATTTAATTTTAAGTAAACATATTAAACATATCATTGAAATTTCATCACTTCTTCTAAAATATTGAAGAGTACATATTAGTTTAGCAAAAAAAACCCTTTTAAATATCTATGTATATTGGTCTTCATGAATTTCTTTTTTAACTTCTACGAACATACAGATCTCTTTCTTAAAAAAATAATATATTTATATTAAATAGGTTAATAAGAGTTTTAACATATTTCTTTCTTCCCTACATTCGTTGACCTCTGTTTATGCGAAAGTTCCGCGCCACACAGTATGAAGTTAAATGGTAAAACATACTTTGATCCTACATTAACATTTAAAAAAACGAATTAAAAACTGAGAAATGCAAAAATACTTCAAGAAATAAAACATGGAACTATCTTTCATATCGTGTGCTACGAAAATATTATGTTACACTTTGTAATGTGTGTACATATACAAGATGGCACATGCGGTGTTATAAAAGTAAATTGAAAATGGAATGTTAAATAATCTAAATATTAAAATAATCATTAAGTTTTTATTTGTTCTTTGATTTTATTTTGACAACGCCCACATCTGAAACTCTTTTAAAATTCTTATTAGGCATCAATGGCCGGTGAGAATTTCAATTCATCAATTACCGCACGTTGTACAAATTGATTTGCTGCTCTTTACTTACTGAAACTCAGAACTTTCAGATAGAAATATGTTGAAATCTCGGTTAAAAAAAAGTTCCGATCAAGTTATCGGTTAATTTAATGTCTCTCTTAAATTATTTGACAGTCGCTCAAAATTGTAAAGTTAATCCCACAAAAGTCATCGTGCTGCTCTATATATGGCTATAAAGCTAGAAAATTCAACCTAAAAATATTTAAATTCTTCATATGTTTTCTCAGTTAGTGATTACTATAAATTCGAGTTGTTAAAAAACTAAAAACGGTTTGCAAATTTGAGATTCTGAAGATATCTTATTATTATCTATCTACTGATTCTTGTATGCAGGAGAAAAGCGACTCAATACTCACTCATCACTACCGTCGGGTGTATTAGACCAGGGGTCGGCAATCTATGGCACGCGGTACAATTTTTAGTGGCATTCTGAACCATTCTACAAATTTGTCAATTGGTTGGATGGAAGTTTATAAATTTGTGATGGACCTTATTTGAGAAATATATTCAGAACTATGAACATTTACGGAATTACTGAAAAATCTGAAAAATAACTCTGAAGATAATTGTACAGTTATTTTGAAAATTAATGAATGTCATTGCTGGAGAGATTTAATTGTTTGATGAGAGAAAATTGCTCGTACTCTGTTTTCCGCTTTTGGTTTTATATATCTAAGTAAAAAAAACCTTTCCTCGTATGAAAATTATTTCATGTCCGCGAAGAAATTCTTTAACCACTGAATGCTCAGAATCACCTTAAATTGAAAGTCACAAAGTTTGCCCCTGATTTTGCGATATGAAAGTAGAGCGGAGCAAAAACTAGGTCCGCATTATAATTTTTATTTATCATTTTATTTAACTATAATGAAGAAAAATATTTATATTCTATGATGTCTTTTTCTTATTTTAGTAAATAGGTTTAAAAATGAATAATATATGTACAATTTTAATTTTTTTAAAAATATTTTTGTTGAAGTAATTATATTTCTTAAGTAAATATGTTTCTTTTTATGTTAAGAAATATCTTTAAATGATGCAAAATAAATGTACAAAACTGTGAATCTATATTACTGACTTCTATTCTTTAATTATGTGTGCATTATCGCAGGAATCGAATTGTTTCAAAAGTATCCTACTGTGTGGCACGCTGAATCATATTGGTAGAATGGTTCGGCACGCCACAGCTAAAAGGTTTCCTCCCCTTGTATTAGACCTACAGACTTGAAATTGAGCATGTATGTTTCTTTTGTGGAGTAGAGATCCCCCTCCCAAGCCAGGATATTGCCGAAATCGACTTCCAAAGAGAGATAATGGTGACATTAAAGATAAAAATACTTCCCTTTTTTTCAGAAAATTCTGTCCTTATTAAATCAAGTTGCGAGATCCATAAGAATATTTCTAAATACAGTTTAATTCTAGGACTTAGATATCAGTTACGTAAAATAGTATTACAACCTCATGGAGTACGAAGAGAAAATGATGGGTAACTGCTAGTTAGACTATACAAATGTGTCAATGAAGGAAAACAAATTGAAGCAACATGATTTAATGCCCTTGTAAAATGAGGTATTGTATATATATAATGATATAGAAAATTTAATTTTTTTGTCTAAATTTTATGTATTTGTTGATTAGAACGTTAGGAACTTTTTTCAGAGTTTAAGGAAAGTTTAATAAGATGAAATTACTATAGATTTTAAAATTTTAATTTGAAGCTGTGTTCCTGTTGACAAGCAGAAAGTAATGAGAGAACAGATAATTATCAGATGTGATGAAAAATCACATATCCAATTTCCTATTGTATTATAATGCAGTGAGCAATAAATGTGAATTCAGTTTTTGAATCAAATACATCTCAAAAATAAATATGGTAAAGATATGAAACAGAACACTGAAATTTATTCAATAAGCTTTTCGAAAAATGTCTTAAAAATATCAGAGTGTTATGTACGTTGTACACAAAATATATGTTTCAAAAAATATATTGCAGATAAAGCCAAGCTTGTATTTGTTTTCTTTATTTTAGATAAAACAACTTCTGTTCTGAAATTCAAAAAAAAAAATTGTAAAGGAACTAAAAATCTATAACTTTTTCTCTTGAAAAATCTCCTAAGTTTTTATTTATTCATTTGATTTTCATCCAGTAAAACACACACACACACACACACATATATATATATATATATATATATATGTTTGCATTTCGTTGTGTCAAAGTATACGGATACAATATCTCATTAAAATGTATTTCTTTAGAGATAGATATAGAATTATAGTTATCAGATCGGTTCTTTGGTGCATGAAAATTTCATCGTCCTAGGCATTGTGGTGCTTCTTTCTTTTCTTGTCACGTGTTCTTTTGCGGTTTTCCTTACCACTAGATCAGATTTTTATTCACTTTATCGAGTAAGGAATTTAAAAAAAGATATTTTTTATCCATCGAGTGGACAAAAAAAAATGATGGCCGTGTTTCCGTGGAGTTTTCTGCTTGACCCTTAACTCCTGATTGGTCGATATTTTTTAGATTTCGCTTTTAAAATCACTCATACAATCGATCATTTTCGTTTTTCTCTTAGGAGAGTAGTTTCCTTCGTAAAAAGTGAGTTGATATTTCTTCAAAAATGCATGGTTCTTTTTTTTTATCAGTAGACATTCTTAGTATCTGTTGAAAATCTGAAGTATATTTTTGGACCGTGTGATAACATACTAAGACTAGGCATTTTATACGTGTTTATAAATCAAAGACATCTATTTCTTCGAGCGAATAATTGTATAAAAATGATCATTAATTTGGTATAACATTATTTTTTAGTATTTACGGTTAGTATCACGTATATTTTAATTAGGTATAACGCAAATGTTAAATATTGAAACAACGAGTTGTTTCTATTATTTATTGTGTCATTGGCAAGTGCAAAACTTACATCAATTTTTTTAATATTATCTTAAAAGTTTTTAAGAGTCATTATGCTAGGCATGGGATTGCTATAAAACATGGTTTATGTTTAAGTCTACATAAAATATTTATGATTATTGCATACTTCGTATTACTTTACTACAAATCACACACGTGCATCATCTTCCTTGAAAATTTCAAAACAGCTCTTATGTATGAATGTAAATGAAAAATTAAGAAGAGAAAAAAAAAGATAAAACTAGACTATGAAGTTTGAATTTCTCGAGTGTAGAGAGGTCTACGAATCGAAATTGAGACAATAATTGCTTTCAAGTCAAAAGCAAAGTTTTTTAACGGAAGGGGGAGAGGAAACGAAAAATGACCTTCTTCAAACAATAAACTACCTTGCTCTTTTCGCCTTTTACAACAATTCTTCGGCGTCTTGACGCTCTTAACGAAACAGAGCTCGCCAACATCAAGGCTCAAAGTCCTTCCGATGATATGGTGTGGAAGAGAGGAGTGCAAGCTCAAGTATCGTCTTCGCCTCTTGACCGTGGCTCAAAAACATGAGGTACATCACCTATATCTCGTTTTGCTTCATAGCGCAATGTAAATTAAAACCAAAATTGAATCAAATCACGAAATTAAACCTGTAGCTCATTTTTTTATATATTTTTTAAAAAAGTTTTTTGAATTTCTGCCGTATATTACCATTTTTATAATCAAAAGGTATTTTAAGAGATATATTGTAGAATTACATATAAAGCCTAATTTTTTTATTAATATCAGAAAATAAATAATATCGTATAACATCTTTTTTTTAGATATGTGTGACAAAATCGTCTCATTAGGGACAAGGAACGTATTTTCTAAACAAAAGTCAGATTTAAATTATAAGTATTATTGTATTTGTCTATGATTGCAGTTATCATGTGACTCTGACGTCACATGAGTTTAGTCCATTATGACTCAATACTGAGAACATATATATACATATATGTATGTGTTAAAAAGTTTTTCGTGGTGCTGTAATAAATTTATTACGAATAATCTCAACAATGCCAACGTTCAAGATAACTCGCCAAATTGGAACCCCGATTTCGCACATGTAGTACGCGCTGATTCGGCAAACATGTGATTCGTTTCATATAATGTCGCCAATGCGGTTGCGATAGTACAATATTGCAAGCTCTCGCAGAAAAAATTTCGCAGCGATTGCATGTGCGTGAGAAGAAAGGCGATGTTTCATATGAAGATTTATTAACGGAAATAAATACTCAACTTTCCAGGGACCCGCAAGAGCTGCAGGTTTGTCAAAATCAGAGAACTTTGTCAGTGAAGTGTTGAACGATGCAGCTTCAGTGAGGAATTTAACTGAAGATAAAGAACGAATTTTGTAGGGAAAAAATAAAAAATAAATAGAACTACATAATATATGCAAATTACAGTTTTACAATCTGAGCAATGAGTATGAAAAATTGCATAATTCGTACAATGAGGGTTGTTGCTCAGCTGTTCGGACAGGGCTTCTCCGCTACCCCTAGTTTTCATAAAAATAAATTGTCTTAAGAATTATTAAAGGAGAAATGCTTGATAGTGCGAAAAATTGCCTAGAGTCAGATCGATTTTTTGTTCTTATGTTACATTTTAAGAAGCAAATAAGAATATCTATCTGAAGATTCAATATATAATAGATGTAAAAGATTTTTACAGTAAGTAATACTATACTTGAAGAAGCATTTATCATGCTTTCAAAATATTTCTGTTTAAAAAAAATAAAATAGGTTTACACGGATAAAAATACAAAGCAGAATCATTTTTCGTTACCTAAAGAAAATTTCAGAATAAAACTTGAAATGGTGGCAAATTTATTTTACAAGATTAAATTTCCATGTTTTGCTTAATACAAAGGCAAGAACATGGGTTAAAAGAAAAGTAGTTTATAGCTTAAAGTATACCTAAATGACAAAAACTTTGAAAAAAAAGTACATTTTTGTATTTTAAAAGAATATAAAATAGAGAATGCTAAATTTCCTGAAAAATGGTACAAAATTTTTAAAAATAATAATAAGCAAAATTGTTTAAATCCTGTTTTAGTCCACAGTTTTAGCACTGTGCCAAATCGCAAAACTGTAAGATGATATGAGTGTTCCGTAAAGTTCTCTAATTTTATTCGGCGATAGACGTAGTATGGCTTCCTCCATTGTTATATCTAGAATATATCTTCATAGTAATACCTCCATACAAGATATCTAGGTTCAGTATAAGTCAAAATTTGGGTAAAATATGGCCTTTTTTTTAATTAGGATAAAAATATCCATACTACTAAATATTCGATAAATAAAAACTTTTTAAGAAACTGCCATTTAATATTACGATAGAGCTTTCAATATCACACAATTTGCTAAAACTTTATGTCGTTTCTCTCTTTAAAAAGTGGGCAAAAATTTGCATTAAAATTTCTGGGATTGTCGGAATAGAGAATTTCTAAGCCAATTTGGCGATTTTTCTCAAAGTTTGAGTTTGACATTAAATAAACGTAACATAATACACGTTTGACATTTAATGAAAAACCATTTAAAAATTTACTTCTTGTAAAGATGTTAAATTACGCTATGTTTTAGTTATTTGTTACAAATGTGAGAAGAACTTTATTAAAATTTCCGGTAGTGAGAAAATACATAATCTTGCGCCAACTTGGCGGGCAGTAAGCAACGCCCCACGGTTTTACCCGCATAGTTCCCGTTGGAATATGGGATAAAATATAGCTTAAGTTACTCGCTGATAATGTAGCTTTCCATTGGTGAAAGAATTTTTAAAATCGGTCCAGTCGTTTCAGAGATTATCCGAAACAAACAGACAGATAGACAGACAAAAATTTTAAAAATTGATTTTTTGATACAAGTACCTATATACTTTTGAATGCATTAAGTAAAAAGCTGTTCATTTGAAATTATAAACAGACACTTCACCTTTATTTATTTATATAGATTGAAAATTTGAACAAGATATATATATATATATATAGGGAGAGAGAGAGAGAGATAACTAATAGTATTAATTTAAAAAAAAGCATTTTACTTGGGACAAGCAATAGGCCAGATGAAACTACTCTTGCTAGACTACGAAGTGGACATACTCGAGCTCAATGACATGGGGATGGTCTTAAAGTTTACCCTCCTTGTCCACAATGCAATGTGAACCAAGCCGCTCCTGCCCACATCTTGGTTTGTATTGGATGCCATAGGAGCCAGCTGCTCTCAAGTCCAATTACAGTTCTTGATTGCTTAAAAACGCACGGGTTCAGGGACTTGAACTAGATGTTTCTGTCGGTCAAGTGGGATAAGAAACAACAACAACAAAAAAGAGCAAGATTTGTGTGTATTGTTGTAACAATGTACACCCGGTTTGACTAGTTTGGCTGAAAAACTAGTTTTAGACGCTAACTTTTGTCATGGTTTTAACAGTTATGTTGTTAAACAATGGACACAAATCTAAGCTGACGTCAAAAACCGGTATTTGATTTAATTTAATTAATTAACCGGTACTTTATGAATTAATATTTGAAAAAAACTGTATTAACATCAAATGTCATCCACTACAAGTTTTAAAAAAATTATTTGAACTTGATTGGAGGAATGGAAAGTATTTTATTAACGATTGAAAAATTGAACAAGATAAATATATATACAAATAAATATATCGAGAGGGAGTTAATTATATATATATATATATGAATTGAATAACAAAGAAGTTTGCGTTAAACTCTAAAATAAGGAATTTTGGTACTTACATACTATCGCAATAATTCCAAAGTTCAAGATAACTCGCAAATTTGGGAACCCCAATTTTGGGGAGGAACCATGTGCTGAATCGGAAACCATGTGCTTCATATCATACAATGTCGCTAATGCGGTTGCGATAGTACACAAGAACCAAAATTTTATATTAAGAGAAATAATGTCAGAATTGCAGTTTCTAACATATTAACGAATTAATATAAAGAGATATATGAGCATAATCATGAAGATGAAATTTATACTCCGCAATAAACATATATTTAATTTAATGCACACATTTTATCACTCTTATAATAAAACAAACATCATGCCATTTTTATGCAGCATTTAATGTGCTTTCTGACTCTGCGGGATGTTAATATACGTTTTGGATTCTTTTGTCTTGAATAATTATTATTATTTGTTGAGTTTAAGCCCCGACATAAGCAAACTTTTCATACATAGAAATAATACGCACTAAAAAACAGCAGTATCAGTACTAAAATACAAGAATCATAAATTATGACAAAAAATTGTCTTATTTACTTTTTTTATTCTAAAACTAGTTAACGTGTAACATTTTCTCCCGTGGAGAACATTACCGAAATCTTAATTACAACATTGACGCAGTTGTTTGAATTTTTGTTTCGTTTTATGACCTTAATGAGAATATCATAAATGGCTTTACTCATTTGTAAGTAGTGTTCCTTACGATTTATATAAACATTCTTAATTAAGACTGAGGATTTATCTCAACAAATTTATTTACATAATTCCCGCTGATGATTACTATTATTTTTGAATAAAATTCCATGTATAACCGCTACTAACTAAAGCTCTTAAGGAATAGTTCTTATTCAGACTTCATTAATCAGTTTATTTCAGCAAATTAATGATCTTTTCTTTTGTATATACTATTCTTCGTTTTTTTTTATTATGCTTTTTATTGTTATTTTAACTGTCCATCAAAAAACAAGTAATATAAAAAAATTTAAAAGTCAATTCCTACTTAGATCAACAAAAAAAAAATTACTTTAGTTACTTTTTATTAAATAGTAACAATTAAACTCTCAAACTCAGTGGCGCAACAGCCCATGAGGGCCAAGGCCTACCGTGACCATTGGGTGCTGGGGTGCATGAGCAGATGTTCCGATCAGGTGGTCATCCTGAAGCGAAACCCCCAGTGTTTGGTCCCCAAGTAAGCTTGGTTCTCATTTTATCGACCCATTGATGGGATGAAAAGCTGAGTCAACATTGCGGGGTCAACGGGGTTTGAACCTCGGACCTGTGGTGTGGAAGCGCGATGCACTAACCATTCAGCCACTGGGCTTACATAGTAACAATTATAATATAAATATGTATATATGCATTTGACAGAATCACAAAATTGAGTGGTAATTAATTCTTATTAATTATCATTAAAGTATCGTATTGTCATCTAAAACAATCATATATACAAAATTTCAGTTCAACTGAATGCTTTGAAACGTGAGGGGAAAAAAACCTTTAAAAATTTGACACCAAATCGTTAAAAATGAAGCCAACGTGGCTGTATCTGTAATTCCTTAAAAAAATTAATTTTAGTCGATGATTTTAATTAATTATAATTATATTATCGTATTGTTACGTAAAACTATAGTATATAGAAGATTTTAGCTTAAATGAGCGCTTTAAAATGTGTGTGAGAA
>BMAO01027239.1:0-15701 GCA_019973975.1 Trichonephila clavata | reverse complement strand
TGTATGTATGTATGTATGTATGTATGTATGTATGTATGTATGTATGTATGTATGTATGTATGTATGTATGGTAAATGTATGTATGTATGTATTGGTATGTATTGTAGTGTATGTATTGTTATTGTATGTATGTATGGTATGTATGTATGTATATGTATGTATGTATGTATGTATGTATGTATGTATGTATGTATGTATGTATATGTATGGTATTGTAATTTGTTCGGGTGGAATCTTGCAACTCAATTTTGAAGCTGATATCTTCACCACATCGAGCTGAAATTTTGTATACACGTTTAGTTTGGATGACAATGCATGTTTTGACCATTTATATTCCGATATTGCAATTAATTAAAAAGATATTAATTAAAAATGTTAAACTAGTTTTGGGCGCCAACTTCGATATATCTGCATTGTTGTGTAATTATGTTATTATTACACCAATGACGAAAGTTGTCGTCGAAAATCGGTTTTCAGCCAAACTGGAATTTCATAACGTTGCGCTATTGACTGTATTAATCAACTTTGTCTAAAAAATAATTACATTTCTACAACGTAAAAATAATCTAATTTCTACAATTTTTTTAACAAATCCTATCTATTTACTTGGATTTAAATCCAAAACAAAAAAAGTAAAGCTGTTTTTCAAGTAGATTGGTACATTAAATACCTTTCACAACGCAGCCAAGTTAAACTGAGATGGAGCATTGTGGAAATTCTTTAAAAAATTTATCTAACTTTAATCTATGAAACTCAGACAAAAAATAATTACAAAATCGGAAAGATCATTTTTTATATATCTTACCCATCAAAAAGGAATCCACTAGGAAAACAATAAGAGAAAAATATTATCCAGAAATGCAATGTATTTTCAATTAAAAAAATAATTTTATATTAAAATGAATGATTTTTTTCTAATTTTAAGACTGCAAGCAATTTAAATATACCTCATTTTATCACCAGTAATCTAAACACACACTACGACATGTGTCCTTAAATGTAATTACAGATAGAATCTGTTAATTTTATTTGAGTTTTTTTTTTTTTTTTGAAAAATTACGGCAATTTTGTTTCCTTAGATGAGTTAGGCACATTGTAAAACTAGTTCAAGGTTATTGATATCCATAAAATGTGCCAAAAGAGAATAAATAATTTGGAAAATGACTTGAAATGTTTTAAAAATAAGAAGAGAAAAAAAATGGAATCTTCGAAAAAAATTTCGTAGAATTTGGAGTTATTTTACGAAGAAAAGAGTAATATGTGCTTGGTTCCAGGAAAAAGTTCTTAAAATAGAGAAATTCCCAAAATAGAGGTTCGTTATACATGGAGGTCTGACTGTATAAACATAATGCGATGGTTAATTATTTTTTCAAAATCAAGTTTCTAAAGATAACCTGAGCAATTAAAAAAATAGATTCTTACGTAGAAGATATTCATAGTCCAACAAAAAATTATCATTAGTTGATAAAACTTGCTTTTTTGATTACAACATGCGTTTTGAATTTTAAGCATTTTATTGATTAATACAAATCTTTAAATGCCTTTTGAAGTTTTTTAATAAATAACTAGATTTTCTTCGAAGATGTTAGAGAAATATATATCCCTTACCTTCAAAATATTTCAAATAAATAATATATTCTTTAAGATTTTTCAAAAAATAGTCAAAATTTTAATTAAATATTGAATAATTTCGTCATTTATGAAGATAATCTCACGAAACCTTTTTTTCGTGTGTAGAACAATATTACCCAAGATATATCTACACGAAGATTGAAAATATTGCTTAGAAATTACGGATTCAAAAAGATTGTGTTTTTCGTCTAATACCCTTTTTGCTAGAACTGATTCAGCTAAACCAGGGATGGCGAACCAACGTTGAATGAGTTGAACAGGCTGAGAAGCCTGTCCAGCGATAACTAAAAAGTAAAAAATAAACTAAAACTAAAAAAAAACTTTTTTAAAAACAAGCTTTTATTTAAAAGCGCTAAAAAGAATAAAATAAACTTTTCCTTTGAAACTTTTTTTACTATCAACTTATAACGTCATTACATAAATTGTATGATATAAAAGCTTGTTGCGAGATTTACCTGTGTAGATAAACAAGTAAATTAAATAACTTGACTGACTGATTTTAATTTTCAAAAATTCAAACTAAGTAAATACGAATACTTAAATCTCGCCTCAAGCTTTTATATCATATAAATTGTGTAATGACGTTATAAGTTGATAGTAAAAAAAGTTTTAAAGGAAAAGTTTATTTTATTCTTTTTAGCGCTTTCAAATAAAAGCTTGTTTTTAAAAGAGTTTTTTTACTTGTAATTTATTTTATACAAAAGAAATAAGCAAACAAATCAAAGAGAATCCATACAATTACATTCAGTAACAATAGTTGTGCGTGCATATAGTGGCAACTATTGAAAATATAATGATATATTACAGACATTTATCTTGCATTGGAAAGAAAGAAATAATAAGTACAAGAAACCAATATATACTAAAAGTAAAATAAAAAAAATATATCTTATTTAAATTGTTTTGTCTGAAACTGGTTTTTATTGGTATAGACAAATTAATTGTAAAATCTTGATAAGTTATAGGGTAATATCATTATAATACAATAACACGCAATTGACTGGCAACAAAAGATTTATTTGGCGCGATTTCAGAATCATGACAAAAATTAGTAGCATATAATTTCAAACCAATTTTTTTTTTCTTTTACATATATTAACTAGCTGACCCGGCACAAACGTTGTTTTGCCATATAAATTATTTCTAGAGAATATTTTGGTAGTCAAATAAAAATTAACTATCTCATTGTGTGTGTGTGGGGATGTGGTATATGACTGAAAGAGGAATGGAGCGCTGTGAACGATGACGGCCTATAAAAGTAACAAAACTCCAAACATTCAAATTTTGAATTATTTGTACTTTTATTATTTTAACTAATAAATTTCAAATTACATCTCTATCATAAATTGTGACAGTTAAAAAATAACTTTATCAGTCTCTTAGTGCAATGGAGTGTACGATATTTTTAGTGTGTGAGTCCATCTTTAGCCAACACAAACAAACTAGATGGATTACCCACGCGAGAACATGCCGCGTATAATTGTCCATGTGAAAAACACGGTGTGCTCAAATCTAAGCCACAAATAGACATCGTTTGGCTTTGAGACTTATTGATTGTCATTGCGTATGCCATTCTAATTCGAAGTTGAATCTGTTTGAATTCAATTGGCACATCTGTGAGAATAATAAGGATTCGTGGTAGTAATATATCTTCCCCTTTGGAACTTGCCATTCAAAATGCTTGCCTCGACAACGTTTTTTTATCAATTTTTTAATGACTAATCGCGTGCCATTGCACAGCCGTGACGGGTTCAAATTACGAAGCAAAATAACTTGAGATCCAACCTTCAATTGTAAATGGTACGGTGGCATGCCTGGCAAATTCAATGAGTTCAAAAGCTCTGCTGGAAAATTTACAGCCCTTGTTGGTATCGCAAACTGCATCGATAGATTTGTATGACATCAAGTCCCCTGGAATCAACTGTTGTATCTTGAAATTCAAATCGCTGACTTCCACATTGTTTTTATACCAAAATTGCTCTTTCTGCCAGCTACTCATGATTCAAGTATTGTATGTGTATATCGGGAAATATCTGGTCAATGAGAGCATTTTGCGAGTTAATGATTGAGCAGAAATCGGTCGGCAATTTTATACATCCAGTGTTTTCATGTACAGCTACTTTTCCATCGCTGTTATCTAACAGTTGTTTTGAGAATGTTTCAGCGGATGAATCTTGAATCATTTGAACGCGTATATTTACTTTCAGCTGTACATTTTCAACATTACGCCACATTGGCGATGATTTCAAGCAAGCGTGCATCTCATTAGCGCATGTTGAACGTGGATTGACGTGACAATGGTTCAAGTGGTGTTTCAAGTTCTGGTAGTTGCACTTTTCCTGACGCGCAACACATCCCGGCTGGCTCATTTTTTAATTTAAGCGCATTACAATACGGGCACATTCCTTGTCCATAGCCCCGATTTCCACATTCGAATAAACGTAATACTTAACATCGGGCTCATACTCGAATGCTAGACGACGGAATGAATCGGATGTAAATGCTCGATGCACTTGTTGGCGTTGTTGATCATTTGCTCTGTGTGTGTCAAATAAGAATCGACATGCTTGTCTTTGTTCTAATCGTCTTTGTTGATTTTGTTCAACTCGTGCCTCTTGTGATTGCGATTCACGCAACTGCGCCGTGTTCACACGCACATACTCATTATTCTGTTGGATTTGTTCGTCTATTCTTTGAGCTCTTCCATTTCGCATGGCTGTAGATTTAGTCGTTCAACGGTCCAAATCAGACCCTTTGCGTCTGGCTGGCACTGTTCACTGTACAAAGCACACAAATAGATCAAATTGAAGTACTTAATGCTAGAAAACAGTAAACTGATAATGTACTTGTTCTTTTATAATTTTACCTATACTTTCCCCAATTATAAAATACGTATATATTTATCTTTTAATTGAAAATGATTCCTGAAAATTTTGCGAGCATTGAGTATTACAGTTTTATTAACTGTCATTTAACAATAAATAAACTAATAAAAAAATAAAAACTCATAAATGTCTGAAAATATTCATAAAAGGTTTATGCAGGTAACACAATAATTGTTGTTAGCGGGAGCTCGGGATACATTTTGAAAACTATTGATTTATATGAGATCACTTAATTAACTGAACGTGAGAACTATATTGAGCAAAATGGCAATAACTGATCTCGTGTCATTTATTTGAAATAATGATGGCAAAGTAAAAGCGATTTTGATATTTTTGTTTTATAAACGGATGCAATATATGAATTTTTGAAGAAAACATATGTACAAAAATTAATTAAAAAAAACTTTTCCCTCGCCAAATTTGGGATTTTTGACTTGTCATAGACTAGTTTTGCTAGTGTAACCCATGGGCAGGGTGAGAAAAGTCACATCTTGCGCGAAACCGATTTTCGACGCCATGCGAATTAAATGGCGAAATAAACAACACACAGGCTAAGACAATTGCGCATTTTAAGGTTTTTAATTAATATCTTTTTAACTAATTGTAATATCGGAATGAAAAATAGTTTACATCCTATTCTCAGACTTACTGAATATACGCACAAAATTTCATAAGAATGGGTCTAGCCATTTTGGAGGAGTTTGGTTACAAACACTATGACAGGAGAATTTTATATATTAGATAAAAAAATAACTTTTCAATATCATCCAAAAAATTACAAATTTCTTTATCTAGCGTTCTTAAAATAGGAAATTTATGCACGTTTTCGTGCTGGTTCTAACCGTATCCATTACCTTCTTTCATTACTAAAGAACAAAATTTTTTGTAGAAAAAAAAGAACCTTTTCTCTTTTAGTTTCAAGTTAGTTATTCAAAAAAAAAAAACTTTCAAAAATAATTGGTTTTTTTACCTAAGAATTATTGTATTGTTTTAATTAATATGTAAATCAGGAATTTTTGAAGGGATAGATAATAGACATAAATCGTATTTCAAACAGTTCTAAAATCATTTATGCGCCCAGTTGTTTTTTGTACATTTAAGCTACTTTTTTATTTGGCATTCTTTTTGGCACAATTTGAGACCAAATGATTTCGATGTCACAGTTTTCATTTTACATGTTTGTTTTATTCTTTCCACACACAAAAAAAAATCGTCCGAATATTATGTTTCGTATTAGATTTTTTCATAAAAATTAAGAACAATATTTTTATTTTTAAATGCATTTGACAATTCAATTAATAATTTCAGTTTAACTATGAAAATATATATGAAAATTGTTAGTATTTATTACATATTTTTGTTATTGCAATGTATTTAATATAATTATTAATATCTCTTCATGATTTCATCACTTATAAATAAAAAAAATGCAAATTTATCAACATTACAAATGAATTAGTTGTCTATAAATGAAAAAAAAAATCAATTGAAATATTTGAGGTTCACATAGCTGTAGATATTTTTAAAAACATTATTAGGCTGTCTTTATAGTACACATTTTACTTTTTTAATCTACAAGAGGAAAGATATCAAAATTTTAAATATTATTTAAAAAATTGTATAAAAAAATTAAAATTGCAAGTGAATTCAAGTAACTGCTATATAATAGGACTTAGAAAGATCCCGAGTAATGTAAAAGACCCGCTTTTCCCATTGTAGTTAATCATCTTTTTCCCCCGAGTAAACATACATCAAGATTTAAATTTTCAAACTTTCAGTTAATAATTCTCAACATTTTGAAATAAAAAAAATTACAGGTAAAAAAAATTAAGACTTATGTTATAAAATGTCTTCAAATTCTAATTTTTTAACTGTATTTTAGATTTATTGAATACCAACCCTACCACACCTACTAAAATATGCAATACCGGCCCTCATAAATAAAAAATAATTATCTGGGGGGGGGAAGGGATATATGTATATATATATATATATATATATATATATATACTATATATACAACTTCACGGATATAATATAATTGAACTGATTTATATTAAATTTTATATCCTTGAATGACTTATTTTCTAGTCATTGTAATATTGCAATGCACTTAAATGACACGATTAGTGAGATCATTTTTCTTTAAATTTTCACATTAAACAATGGGTAGAATTTTAACCTCTACAATTTGATCACGAAGCAACCTCTACAATTTGATCACGAAGCAACCTCTACAATTCGATACAATGCATATTTAGGGAAGCCTGGACTAATCTATTGCATAAAATTTGAACATTGTCACTTTATTTAGCTCTCAGAAGGGTAAGACGCATAAAAGGGCAAAGAACTGCTAGATAAATCTACAAATTACTGCATTTATTACCTAATCAACTGTTATTCAAACAAGTATTGGAAATCTTATTCATATCTCCGTTTTGATGATTTTTTTCCTATAAATGATCTTAATAAAATTTTTTTAAATTTTTTAAAAAGAATATTTGCATTTCAATAACAAGATTCAAAACTATCATCAATAACCTTTTTTATTATTTATAATTTTTACGATCTGCATTAATTGGGAATTACTTTTCACATAACTTTTTCAACTCCGTGATATACAGGCATCAGTTTACAAACCATCATTGTAAAATTCAACAGCCGCTAAAAAAGTTATTTCTGAAGTTTAATGTTCTTTTAATTGTAGAATGTATATATATTTTTAATCATAGATTATTCAAAAAAGAATAGTTGAAAAGCTACCAAAGATTATTGGCTATAGACCTTGTAATTCTGTGAAATGAAGTGACGAGGTTACCCCCTTGTGCAGATACTCTATTCTCCAAAGAAAAAGTCATTGTGAAGACTTAGAGCCTTAATATTTTTAATATAGAACAATCTCTCAACATAACGGATTTTTTACAGCACAATAATGGATTATATAACGTGACAAAAGCAATTTGTTTGCATTTCATATATGAATTCAAAAGGCACTTCAGTACATTGGAATAAAATTTCAAAAAATTACATCTATAAATGAGCTTTTCAGTTCTAAGTCAATAACATGCATCTAATTTTCTTCGTGTACCTCTAATAGCCATTGGCTTAAAATAAAACTCTTATAAGTAACAGACTTTTACTATATATCATCTGTAAGAAAATAATTACAGCTTAAGTGATGGGTTTTAACATTTTTTCACGACCAAGACCTAGTTTTACCTATTTTAAAGCTGTTTATTGTACTGCAAATTATAACCATATTTTAATTTTTTATCCAGAATGTCGAAATAAAACATACTTCGAACGCTGTTACGTAAACGGTTATGTTTAGAAAAAAAAGACCTATCAAATCAATTTGGCACCAATAATTGGCGAGTTGTATCACTAGTATTAATATGTATGTAGTTTATTATACCGTGTCATTGTATTTTCCGACATGTTACGCGTTATTCCAGAAATATAATTTTGTACAATTATCATTGTCAGAACATTTGAACAAATGAGAACAATGACCCATAAAACTGCACATTGATTTAATTAAATTGCCACATTGATCCAAAAAGTAAACATTGTTATGTATTTTTCTTATGATTTTTTTTTAATTTTACGTCTAAAAAAATTAAAATAAACAACTGCATACTGATATTTATTCTTAGAAAACTTATGGTCTTATAAGGGTAAAATGAAATTCAATATTTTAGAGAAAACAATTTATAATAATTTATGTATGTACAATTTAATAGGTTCTCAGACAGATATTCTCCTTCTCTAGGAACTCCTTATAATGTGCTCTAGTCATATTTGAAGCGAGTTTATTTTCTTGTTATCTCTCAAATGTTGAAAAATCCATAAAATCTGAAAGAAATACTTGAATTTAAATTTCATTTGCGTATTAAACAAAAATTCTTTAAAAAATCACAATTTTATTTATTAAGGCCTTATATCTATCATTCTCCTACAGCAATGTTTCTCAAACTGTGGTGAGTGAGTGAGTGAATGTTGGGTTTAATGGCGCAAGAGCCTCAAACTGTGGGACTCGCCCCCCTAGGGGGGGGGGGTGATAACCCTACTTAGGGGTACGAGCATATCGAAATGTCGAAAATGAAAGATTATTTTAAAATATTAATAATTTACTTAAATGAAGCAAAACAAAATATATCCTGACATAATGAAAAAGAATATACATTTGCACTGATATAATCTATATATATACAGGAGAAAAACGGCTCACTGACTCATTACGATATCTCCGAAACTATTCACCCTACAGACTTGAAATTTGGTAGGCATGTTCCTTTCATGGAGCAGATATCCGCCAAGATCTTATTTTGCGATATTCAAACCGCAAGGGGCGTTATCAATAATTATTCCCATTTTTAAACTATTAGACGCACAATCTTGAAATTTGGTAAGTAGATTCTTTTCATAGAGTAAGAACCTCTACAAAATAGGTTTCACGAAAATTGAACCCCAAGGGCCATTTGCAGGAATTAAGGGGCGTAATATATAAATATTTACGTTTTTAAACAACGAGTTCTACCTGCTTGAAATTTGGTAAGTAGTATCCTCTCATTGGGTAGAGATACGCTACAAAATGGGTTTCGTGAAAATTGACCCCCAAATGGCGTTGCGGAGCTTAAGGGGTGTTATAGATAATTATTTCTATTTTTAAACTACTGGACGTGTACATTCTTGAAATATGATAAGCAGATTACTTTCATGGAGTAAAGATCCGCTATATAAGGGGTCTATATATGCTATCTATATACTATCTACCTATATATATAAAAGAGAAAAGCAACTCACTCACTGACTCCTCACGATATCTCCGGAACTATTAAATCTACAGACTTGAAATTTTGCATGCAGGTACCTTTCATAGATTAGAGATCCACTAAGAATGGATTTTTTGTGAAAATAGAATTCCAAAGGGCGATAAGGAGACTTAAGAGGCGTTACACATAATTATCTCCATTTTTAAACTATTAGACCTACAGTCTTGACATTTAGAAAGTAAATTCCTTTCATAGAGTAGAGATCCGCTAAAAAATGAGTTTTGTGAAAATAGCCCCCACCCCTTCTCAAAGTGGCGTGTTTCGGGGGCTAAAAGGGTGTTGTAAATAATTATTTCCATTTTTAAACTATTAGACGCACAGTCTTGAAATTAGGTAAGCAGATTCCTTTCATAGAGTAGAGAAACTCTACAAATATATATATAAACAGTACATATTTATAAAACATCATGGAATATCCAGGGAAGCAAATGGGTAACGGCTAGTATACTTATAAATTTATCAATACTGCTAAATTTAGAAGCCCAGTGGCTGAATGGTTAGTGCATCGCGCTTCCACACCACAGGTCCGAGGTTCAATCCCCGGGCTGGGAAAGGTTGACTCAGCCTTTCATCCCATCAGTGGGTCGATAAAATGAGAACCAAGCTTACTTGGGGACCAAACACTGGGGGTTTCGCTTCAGGCTGACCACCTGATCGGAACATCTGCTCATGCACCCCAGCGCCCAATGGTCACGTATACTGAGATGGGCACAGTAGGCCTTGGCCCTCATGGGTTGTTGCGCCACTGAGTTTGAGAGTTTGCTAAATTTATTTAATAGTTAGTTTATCTATACTAAGTTAATAACAAGTTTAATAATTACTAATGACTTCCATGTGCTTGTCATGTACAAAATTTGATACTTATCTTACCAATTTGTATGGTTATAATTTAAGTCATATTGTAACTTAAGCGTCAAAGTATGTTATTATTGCACTCAATAATCATGGTTATTCTGTGGAGGGAGCCACGATGAAAATTATAGTTGAAAATTGGGTTGAAAATATTGAGAAGCATTGTCTTATAGACATTTTTTTTAATATCACGATAGAACTAGCAGCCTAAAAATGATCATATAGGTAAGATTTCTTTAATCCTCGATCGATGACATATTTCCGGCTTTCTTCCACAGATCGCCCACCAACCTTTGATTCAATCTATAACTCGCATCTGTAATGGCCGAAACGGTATATAGCCTTTTATTGCAGCCATTTGCTGTCGAAGAACTAATACCGTGGCTATTAATTACATCTTTATAGATGGGAGCCAATGAAATACGATGCCTCTTTCCAACGTCTCACGCACTGTGACAATACATAAAACCCTTTTAAGCACTCTTTAGACGTCATCTGTATTCTGAGCTCGCAGCCCTACCAAAGAATCTTCAAGGAAGGACAGTCATTTGTGATCGAGAGGGGAGATTCTCTTTTTTCCCCTTTTTTTGTCCCTTTTATGCTCTTGAGAACTCGAGGATATTTCCTCTTCTTTTCGTTTTAGTTCTCTTTTTTTTTTGAGAGACAACAGAGCACGTAGAGCTGCTTTCTTGTATTCAGCACCGGATCGCGTAAAGTGGATTTTTGGATCTTTCTATTTGTAGATTGTTATTTTTTTTGTGTTGGACTTCCTGCTTATTTATTTTTATTTTGAAGAAAGGGAGATATGAATACTTGATTATTGTGATGAGATAATGAGTTTAGAAAGGAGAGAGTTTTGGATACTTCATTGTTCTGTGAAAATAAAATAAAGAAATCGTCACACTTCTTTGTTGTTGTTTTTTTCAATTTCTACAATTAGTTCACACGCTCCCTATATATTTATTTATATATATAGCATAATAAAACAAAATAAAATAATAAGAGATAAAATTGTACTTCCTATAAGGCTAAAAAAGAAAGGAATTGGATTTTCAGAAACATTTAAAAAATAAATGGTGCAAATGAATATCCCACTAAAATTGGATAAATACAGACAAGACAAGAAACAGAGTTGTAGAGCTATTGAATTGGAAGATACCAAAAGAGTCTTTGAAATAAAGTGGAGACTATTATCATTTCTAAAGATGTCACTGAAATAGGCCAGTGATTTAAAGTTAAGTAATACTTTATGGATCTACCTTCCCCGTATAGCAGAAATTTTCTACATAACATAAAAATAAAAAATAAAAATTATCGATTAATAAATATTGATAAAAATATATTAATTCATTAACTTAATTCAATGAATGAATAAATAGTAACAAACAAAAATAATATTCCAGCACCATATATAAAAAGGAAAAGGGCTCGTTTTGTCCCTGTAGTGCAATAGATAGCGTGTTGGACTTATAATCCAAAGGCCTAGGGTTCAAATCCTACATGCACCCGCTCACATGGCCCTATCTGCCAAGCAGTTACTGACCAGCAAAAACAATACTGTGGTTAAGCATCCTCCTTATTCACCTGATTTGGCCACATGCGTCCTTTGTATTTCCTACAGTTAAATCTTGCTTAAAAGGAACCCATTTTACCTCAGTTGGAGAGGTTCAGGCAAAAAATGGAGAATCTCCTGTAAAAACCTTCTAAAAACCTCGTCCTAGAACTGTCACCACCAATGGCAGCACCGAATGCAGAAGTGTGTGAATATTGAAGTGAACTACTTTATAAATGTGATACTGTCATTAAGAACTTACTCTGTACGTACAATGATTTATTGGAGCAGAGTCTCGTTTTGTGTGTGTGTGTGTGTGTGTGTGTGTGTGTGTGTGTGTGTGTGTGTGTGTGTGTGTTGTGTGTGTGTGTGTGTGTGTGTGTGTGTGTGTCACACCTCGTATATATATATAAAATAATTTGAGTATCACAATTTGACGAGTGTGAAGGATTCCTTAATTAGATCATTATTTATGATAGATTGATGTTTTCTTTGGCTGGGATTGACGAGGCACTCCTGCAATTATTTAAATCTGTTTTATTCCACATCTTGAAACACATAAGCATGTTAAACATAAAGCATGGAATAAACAACACAATACATAACAAAGAAAACGAATACACAATGAGCTGCAACCGGCTACATGTTGAAGGCAGATAAATAGCAGAAGAGAGAAGATAGAGCGGTCTCCAGAAATCTCAGGATTTAGAGGCAGCTCAAATCGCAATATCTGAGTGGGTGGATAGGTGTAGTTCAAAATACTCTCATTAGGTGGCTGGATAACTTATTAATAAAACGTGGGTCCTGAAGGGATGGACCATAGGTAATTAAAAGTTATTAAAGAATAAATTAATGGAGATTATTACATATATATCCTTTTATAGTTTCTGCACTCAAATAATTTCCTAATCCAGACTGATTATTCATCAGTTTATTGATTAAGAGATTACCATCACTCGTCTCTGTATGCTGCAAAACGTGTGCTATTAGACATGGAATCTGTAATTTTGAACCAAGATCAAGTGATGAGGATGACACCTGAGCGAATCGCCCTTTCCAAACTTCCACACCTCTCAAAGCTTAGAGTCTTCAGCGGATTTAGAGTGAATGAACCTCTCTACTCGGCGGAAGATTGTGCATTGAACAGATAAAAATGCGATTCTTAAAATACAGAAGAACTATCAAATGTTATGCATTTAAATTTAATTGTAGTTTTATTTATCGAATTAATTTGATTTTACTTTGGCTTCTTAGACTCTGAAAATTTACTTTGCTTTTTTATATAAAGAGATTTTAACCCGTTAAACTTCAATGGATATGATTATATTTTCCCAACCTGTGTAGTGGTTAGTGACGCCCACTGCAGCAAGGTTGGGTCTGGGTTTGAATCCCGGAGAAGCCATGGATGTTTGTAAATGTATAGTGTCTTTTTGTGTGTGGCATGGGGATACTCAAATTATACGAGAGGTGGGAACCCCCTGACAACCTCCCGATTGTTCTCCCTCAAAATTGGGGTGGAACCGAGCAAACTCGCATTGTCACCTGTATGGTGCTCAAAGCTATGGATAACGAAAGGCATAAATGTAGCCCCTTGTTGCGATGAATTTTGTGGGCCTTGATCTGATGTTACTGTTGATCAGGTGGCATAAGTAACAACAACAACTGTGACGGATGTATACGCGGCTCTACTAATCCCTTCATGACTCTTTTAGGAAAATATTTATTTCAACCAACTTTCACCGAGTAAGTAAGCGTGATTATGTAAATGAAGTACATTATATAAATTTTGTTTTCGTGAGTTTGTGAGTTGGCACGTTGGAGTTGGCAAGTAGGAGTTAACATAGGGTCTGCGAGTTAGTTGTTAGTTGAAGATCGAAAGAGAGTGGAATTAGAGGTCTTGGGGTTGTCCAGGAAAAAGATTACAGAGCGTGGATCCAACGACATTGCTCAAGCCGCTAAAGATCACCTGCAAGTTTCCAGTGTAGGATCCGATGCCTAAAAAGTACAGGTATTGTGCGCTTGATTAAGTAGAAGTTAGCTTATTAGTGTGCGACGTAGTTATATTTGAGCGTATTTAAGCTATCTTAGATTCAGTTGAGGGTCTGTAGTAGTATCCCCATGTTATAGAATCTCACATCCGTGCTCTACTATTTACTCACCTACCTTAATTAGATTGTTATTGTGTCTGATTGATATCTGGTAACAATAAACTAATTAGATTGAAATCATGTCTGTGGATCATTCAGTTTCTCCCACACACCTAGCCGGGTTTACAGGTAGACAAGAGGGTTCAGAGTCGAGCAGGAACAGACCGCTATCACACAATTTTTTAAAGTGATTCTTTGTTATTCATAAGTGCATTTTGTTTGAATAGAAGGGATGCTTTCTTAATGTCACACAAAATTTATATGTACATCATTTTGACAAACAAACTATACATTATTTTTCAATTCCTACTCTATTAGCTCACTCTCTCTCTATATTTATTTATATTTTTATTTATCTTGTTCAAATTTTCAATCGCTAATAAAATGTTTTCTGTTCATCCAATCAAGTTCAAATAAATTTTTTTTAAATTTGTAGTGGAGGATACTTGATGTTAAAATAGTTTTTCAAATATTAACTCATTAATTAAATTAATTACCGGTTTTTGATGGAAACATTGATTTATCTAAATTGTTGTAACAATGTAATTGTTAAAACAATGTCAGAAGTTGGCGACGAAAACCTGTTCTTCAGCGAAACTAGCGAAACCGGGTGTGCATTGTTACAACAATGCAGACAAAACATGCTCTTTTTTTCAATTCCTACTATTAGTTCGTTCTCTCTCTATGAATTTATATATATTTATTCATTTATGTATATATATATTTCTTATATACCTTGTTCAAATTTTCAATAGTTCATAAAATATTTTCTATTCATCCATTCAAAGTAGGATTTTACTTAATTTTTTTTATATTGCTTGTTACCAATCATGAATAAATCGAAATTCCATACACAACTAAGATTTATAAGAAACATCGTTTTATTATTCAATTATTTTATTAGTTTACCTTTTCAACAAATCTTAATACTTAAAATATACCTTGAAATAATACTAATAGTCATAATCTCTAAAAATAAAGATGATAAGCTTATGTAAAGCTTGAATGTATTATTTTTGCAAAAGTTATTTTCTGTATTGGCTCAGGCACTCAATCAGTATATGAAACCACTCTACTCGAATTTAGAATCATGCTAAAATTATATGGATGATACCGAAATATGCACATTATTGTCCAAACTTCCATTATTACGCAATATGAGAATTTCGAAGCTCAGTTTCATTTTACATGCAGAAGTAGCAGTGTTTCTGCTTGACGGACATTTAGTAAAATTCTATTCAATCTACTATTTGATATTTTACAAAGGGGCTTACAATTTTATTCCCAAGTTTACTGATGTCCAACCTATTCTTAAATGAAAAAAAATTTGGAATTATCATAACCCTTCAAATATAAAAGAACTCATGAATTATTGATTCATATGCATGTAATAAAATGTAATTACAAAAGTCCATTTATTGTTCATTAAAATGAATCGAATTTTTTAGCCAGAATTTCAGAACCCACCCAAAGGGCAAAGATGTTCTTTGGTACATATATGAAAGGTAAAATAAAATAAAATAATTAATATTTATATTACGTACTGTCCAAAAAAATAGTTTAGATATTTAAGCCTTTTTATGGTGAAAATTAATTTATGTTAAAGAAATTAAGCTTCACTTAATTTTGTTAAAGAAATTAGAATTGAGGGACATTTATTAAATAAATATAAGAAAAATATCAGGTACATTTAACAGTTTATTTACTATTAAATTTAAGAAGAAATGTCTCAAAGTAACAGTATACGAGATAATGCGGAAGATGGGAAAAAGCTTGGGTTAAATTGTTTTGACGCTGG
>BMAO01027238.1:0-24327 GCA_019973975.1 Trichonephila clavata | reverse complement strand
TTTTCAAAATTTCAATTAGATCAAAAGTTATTGCAATAAGAAATTTTCACATTTTTGGATATTTGGCAGGGGAGACGTCATGAACAGGGAAAAATTTCTAACTCCTATTCCAACCAAACTCTATTTTCTGATGTAAAATCCGACGCTGATCGCGAATACATGTAGCGCTTTTCAAAATTTCAATTAGATCAAAAGTTATTGCAATAAGAAATTTTCACATTTCTTGGATATTTGGCAGGGGAGACGTCATGAACAGGGAAAAAATTTCTAACTCCTATTCCAACCAAACTCTATTTTCTGATGTAAAATCCGACGCTGATCGCGAATACATGTAGCGCTTTTCAAAATTTCAATTAGATCAAAAGTTATTGCAATAAAAATTTTCACATTTTTTGGATATTTGGCAGGGGAGACGTCATGAACAGGGAAAAAATTTCTAACTCCTATTCCAACCAAACTCTATTTTCTGATGTAAAATCCGACGCTGATCGCGAATACATGTAGCGCTTTTCAAAATTTCAATTAGATCAAAAGTTATTGCAATAAGAAATTTTCACATTTCTTGGATATTTGGCAGGGGAGACGTCATGAACAGGGAAAAAATTTCTAACTCCTATTCCAACCAAACTCTATTTTCTGATGTAAAATCCGACGCTGATCGCGAATACATGTAGCGCTTTTCAAAATTTCAATTAGATCAAAAGTTATTGCAATAAGAAATTTTCACATTTTTTGGATATTTGGCAGGGGAGACGTCATGAACAGGGAAAAAATTTCTAACTCCTATTCCAACCAAACTCTATTTTCTGATGTAAAATCCGACGCTGATCGCGAATACATGTAGCGCTTTTCAAAATTTCAATTAGATCAAAAGTTATTGCAATAAGAAATTTTCACATTTTTGGATATTTGGCAGGGGAGACGTCATGAACAGGGAAAAAATTTCTAACTCCTATTCCAACCAAACTCTATTTTCTGATGTAAATCCGACGCTGATCGCGAATACATGTAGCGCTTTTCAAAATTTCAATTAGATCAAAAGTTATTGCAATAAAAATTTTCACATTTTTTGGATATTTGGCAGGGGAGACGTCATGAACAGGGAAAAAATTTCTAACTCCTATTCCAACCAAACTCTATTTTCTGATGTAAAATCCGACGCTGATCGCGAATACATGTAGCGCTTTTCAAAATTTCAATTAGATCAAAAGTTATTGCAATAAAAATTTTCACATTTTTTGGATATTTGGCAGGGGAGACGTCATGAACAGGGAAAAAATTTCTAACTCCTATTCCAACCAAACTCTATTTTCTGATGTAAAATCCGACGCTGATCGCGAATACATGTAGCGCTTTTCAAAATTTCAATTAGATCAAAAGTTATTGCAATAAGAAATTTTCACATTTTTTGGATATTTGGCAGGGGAGACGTCATGAACAGGGAAAAAATTTCTAACTCCTATTCCAACCAAACTCTATTTTCTGATGTAAAATCCGACGCTGATCGCGAATACATGTAGCGCTTTTCAAAATTTCAATTAGATCAAAAGTTATTGCAATAAGAAATTTTCACATTTTTTGGATATTTGGCAGGGGAGACGTCATGAACAGGGAAAAAATTTCTAACTCCTATTCCAACCAAACTCTATTTTCTGATGTAAATCCGACGCTGATCGCGAATACATGTAGCGCTTTTCAAAATTTCAATTAGATCAAAAGTTATTGCAATAAAAATTTTCACATTTTTTGGATATTTGGCAGGGGAGACGTCATGAACAGGGAAAAAATTTCTAACTCCTATTCCAACCAAACTCTATTTTCTGATGTAAAATCCGACGCTGATCGCGAATACATGTAGCGCTTTTCAAAATTTCAATTAGATCAAAAGTTATTGCAATAAAAATTTTCACATTTTTTGGATATTTGGCAGGGGAGACGTCATGAACAGGGAAAAAATTTCTAACTCCTATTCCAACCAAACTCTATTTTCTGATGTAAAATCCGACGCTGATCGCGAATACATGTAGCGCTTTTCAAAATTTCAATTAGATCAAAAGTTATTGCAATAAGAAATTTTCACATTTTTGGATATTTGGCAGGGGAGACGTCATGAACAGGGAAAAAATTTCTAACTCCTATTCCAACCAAACTCTATTTTCTGATGTAAAATCCGACGCTGATCGCGAATACATGTAGCGCTTTTCAAAATTTCAATTAGATCAAAAGTTATTGCAATAAAAATTTTCACATTTTTTGGATATTTGGCAGGGGAGACGTCATGAACAGGGAAAAAATTTCTAACTCCTATTCCAACCAAACTCTATTTTCTGATGTAAAATCCGACGCTGATCGCGAATACATGTAGCGCTTTTCAAAATTTCAATTAGATCAAAAGTTATTGCAATAAGAAATTTTCACATTTTTTGGATATTTGGCAGGGGAGACGTCATGAACAGGGAAAAAATTTCTAACTCCTATTCCAACCAAACTCTATTTTCTGATGTAAAATCCGACGCTGATCGCGAATACATGTAGCGCTTTTCAAAATTTCAATTAGATCAAAAGTTATTGCAATAAGAAATTTTCACATTTCTTGGATATTTGGCAGGGGAGACGTCATGAACAGGGAAAAAATTTCTAACTCCTATTCCAACCAAACTCTATTTTCTGATGTAAAATCCGACGCTGATCGCGAATACATGTAGCGCTTTTCAAAATTTCAATTAGATCAAAAGTTATTGCAATAAAAATTTTCACATTTTTTGGATATTTGGCAGGGGAGACGTCATGAACAGGGAAAAAATTTCTAACTCCTATTCCAACCAAACTCTATTTTCTGATGTAAAATCCGACGCTGATCGCGAATACATGTAGCGCTTTTCAAAATTTCAATTAGATCAAAAGTTATTGCAATAAGAAATTTTCACATTTTTTGGATATTTGGCAGGGGAGACGTCATGAACAGGGAAAAAATTTCTAACTCCTATTCCAACCAAACTCTATTTTCTGATGTAAAATCCGACGCTGATCGCGAATACATGTAGCGCTTTTCAAAATTTCAATTAGATCAAAAGTTATTGCAATAAAAATTTTCACATTTTTTGGATATTTGGCAGGGGAGACGTCATGAACAGGGAAAAAATTTCTAACTCCTATTCCAACCAAACTCTATTTTCTGATGTAAAATCCGACGCTGATCGCGAATACATGTAGCGCTTTTCAAAATTTCAATTAGATCAAAAGTTATTGCAATAAGAAATTTTCACATTTTTTGGATATTTGGCAGGGGAGACGTCATGAACAGGGAAAAAATTTCTAACTCCTATTCCAACCAAACTCTATTTTCTGATGTAAAATCCGACGCTGATCGCGAATACATGTAGCGCTTTTCAAAATTTCAATTAGATCAAAAGTTATTGCAATAAGAAATTTTCACATTTTTTGGATATTTGGCAGGGGAGACGTCATGAACAGGGAAAAAATTTCTAACTCCTATTCCAACCAAACTCTATTTTCTGATGTAAAATCCGACGCTGATCGCGAATACATGTAGCGCTTTTCAAAATTTCAATTAGATCAAAAGTTATTGCAATAAAAATTTTCACATTTTTTGGATATTTGGCAGGGGAGACGTCATGAACAGGGAAAAAATTTCTAACTCCTATTCCAACCAAACTCTATTTTCTGATGTAAAATCCGACGCTGATCGCGAATACATGTAGCGCTTTTCAAAATTTCAATTAGATCAAAAGTTATTGCAATAAAAATTTTCACATTTCTTGGATATTTGGCAGGGGAGACGTCATGAACAGGGAAAAAATTTCTAACTCCTATTCCAACCAAACTCTATTTTCTGATGTAAATCCGACGCTGATCGCGAATACATGTAGCGCTTTTCAAAATTTCAATTAGATCAAAAGTTATTGCAATAAGAAATTTTCACATTTTTTGGATATTTGGCAGGGGAGACGTCATGAACAGGGAAAAAATTTCTAACTCCTATTCCAACCAAACTCTATTTTCTGATGTAAAATCCGACGCTGATCGCGAATACATGTAGCGCTTTTCAAAATTTCAATTAGATCAAAAGTTATTGCAATAAGAAATTTTCACATTTCTTGGATATTTGGCAGGGGAGACGTCATGAACAGGGAAAAATTTCTAACTCCTATTCCAACCAAACTCTATTTTCTGATGTAAAATCCGACGCTGATCGCGAATACATGTAGCGCTTTTCAAAATTTCAATTAGATCAAAAGTTATTGCAATAAAAATTTTCACATTTTTTGGATATTTGGCAGGGGAGACGTCATGAACAGGGAAAAAATTTCTAACTCCTATTCCAACCAAACTCTATTTTCTGATGTAAAATCCGACGCTGATCGCGAATACATGTAGCGCTTTTCAAAATTTCAATTAGATCAAAAGTTATTGCAATAAAAATTTTCACATTTTTTGGATATTTGGCAGGGGAGACGTCATGAACAGGGAAAAAATTTCTAACTCCTATTCCAACCAAACTCTATTTTCTGATGTAAAATCCGACGCTGATCGCGAATACATGTAGCGCTTTTCAAAATTTCAATTAGATCAAAAGTTATTGCAATAAAAATTTTCACATTTTTTGGATATTTGGCAGGGGAGACGTCATGAACAGGGAAAAAATTTCTAACTCCTATTCCAACCAAACTCTATTTTCTGATGTAAAATCCGACGCTGATCGCGAATACATGTAGCGCTTTTCAAAATTTCAATTAGATCAAAAGTTATTGCAATAAGAAATTTTCACATTTTTTGGATATTTGGCAGGGGAGACGTCATGAACAGGGAAAAAATTTCTAACTCCTATTCCAACCAAACTCTATTTTCTGATGTAAAATCCGACGCTGATCGCGAATACATGTAGCGCTTTTCAAAATTTCAATTAGATCAAAAGTTATTGCAATAAAAATTTTCACATTTTTTGGATATTTGGCAGGGGAGACGTCATGAACAGGGAAAAAATTTCTAACTCCTATTCCAACCAAACTCTATTTTCTGATGTAAAATCCGACGCTGATCGCGAATACATGTAGCGCTTTTCAAAATTTCAATTAGATCAAAAGTTATTGCAATAAGAAATTTTCACATTTCTTGGATATTTGGCAGGGGAGACGTCATGAACAGGGAAAAAATTTCTAACTCCTATTCCAACCAAACTCTATTTTCTGATGTAAATCCGACGCTGATCGCGAATACATGTAGCGCTTTTCAAAATTTCAATTAGATCAAAAGTTATTGCAATAAAAATTTTCACATTTTTTGGATATTTGGCAGGGGAGACGTCATGAACAGGGAAAAAATTTCTAACTCCTATTCCAACCAAACTCTATTTTCTGATGTAAAATCCGACGCTGATCGCGAATACATGTAGCGCTTTTCAAAATTTCAATTAGATCAAAAGTTATTGCAATAAGAAATTTTCACATTTCTTGGATATTTGGCAGGGGAGACGTCATGAACAGGGAAAAAATTTCTAACTCCTATTCCAACCAAACTCTATTTTCTGATGTAAAATCCGACGCTGATCGCGAATACATGTAGCGCTTTTCAAAATTTCAATTAGATCAAAAGTTATTGCAATAAAAATTTTCACATTTTTTGGATATTTGGCAGGGGAGACGTCATGAACAGGGAAAAATTTCTAACTCCTATTCCAACCAAACTCTATTTTCTGATGTAAAATCCGACGCTGATCGCGAATACATGTAGCGCTTTTCAAAATTTCAATTAGATCAAAAGTTATTGCAATAAAAATTTTCACATTTTTTGGATATTTGGCAGGGGAGACGTCATGAACAGGGAAAAAATTTCTAACTCCTATTCCAACCAAACTCTATTTTCTGATGTAAAATCCGACGCTGATCGCGAATACATGTAGCGCTTTTCAAAATTTCAATTAGATCAAAAGTTATTGCAATAAGAAATTTTCACATTTCTTGGATATTTGGCAGGGGAGACGTCATGAACAGGGAAAAAATTTCTAACTCCTATTCCAACCAAACTCTATTTTCTGATGTAAAATCCGACGCTGATCGCGAATACATGTAGCGCTTTTCAAAATTTCAATTAGATCAAAAGTTATTGCAATAAAAATTTTCACATTTTTTGGATATTTGGCAGGGGAGACGTCATGAACAGGGAAAAAATTTCTAACTCCTATTCCAACCAAACTCTATTTTCTGATGTAAAATCCGACGCTGATCGCGAATACATGTAGCGCTTTTCAAAATTTCAATTAGATCAAAAGTTATTGCAATAAGAAATTTTCACATTTCTTGGATATTTGGCAGGGGAGACGTCATGAACAGGGAAAAAATTTCTAACTCCTATTCCAACCAAACTCTATTTTCTGATGTAAAATCCGACGCTGATCGCGAATACATGTAGCGCTTTTCAAAATTTCAATTAGATCAAAAGTTATTGCAATAAAAATTTTCACATTTTTTGGATATTTGGCAGGGGAGACGTCATGAACAGGGAAAAAATTTCTAACTCCTATTCCAACCAAACTCTATTTTCTGATGTAAAATCCGACGCTGATCGCGAATACATGTAGCGCTTTTCAAAATTTCAATTAGATCAAAAGTTATTGCAATAAGAAATTTTCACATTTTTGGATATTTGGCAGGGGAGACGTCATGAACAGGGAAAAAATTTCTAACTCCTATTCCAACCAAACTCTATTTTCTGATGTAAAATCCGACGCTGATCGCGAATACATGTAGCGCTTTTCAAAATTTCAATTAGATCAAAAGTTATTGCAATAAAAATTTTCACATTTTTTGGATATTTGGCAGGGGAGACGTCATGAACAGGGAAAAAATTTCTAACTCCTATTCCAACCAAACTCTATTTTCTGATGTAAAATCCGACGCTGATCGCGAATACATGTAGCGCTTTTCAAAATTTCAATTAGATCAAAAGTTATTGCAATAAGAAATTTTCACATTTTTTGGATATTTGGCAGGGGAGACGTCATGAACAGGGAAAAAATTTCTAACTCCTATTCCAACCAAACTCTATTTTCTGATGTAAAATCCGACGCTGATCGCGAATACATGTAGCGCTTTTCAAAATTTCAATTAGATCAAAAGTTATTGCAATAAAAATTTTCACATTTTTTGGATATTTGGCAGGGGAGACGTCATGAACAGGGAAAAAATTTCTAACTCCTATTCCAACCAAACTCTATTTTCTGATGTAAAATCCGACGCTGATCGCGAATACATGTAGCGCTTTTCAAAATTTCAATTAGATCAAAAGTTATTGCAATAAGAAATTTTCACATTTCTTGGATATTTGGCAGGGGAGACGTCATGAACAGGGAAAAAATTTCTAACTCCTATTCCAACCAAACTCTATTTTCTGATGTAAAATCCGACGCTGATCGCGAATACATGTAGCGCTTTTCAAAATTTCAATTAGATCAAAAGTTATTGCAATAAGAAATTTTCACATTTTTTGGATATTTGGCAGGGGAGACGTCATGAACAGGGAAAAAATTTCTAACTCCTATTCCAACCAAACTCTATTTTCTGATGTAAAATCCGACGCTGATCGCGAATACATGTAGCGCTTTTCAAAATTTCAATTAGATCAAAAGTTATTGCAATAAAAATTTTCACATTTTTTGGATATTTGGCAGGGGAGACGTCATGAACAGGGAAAAAATTTCTAACTCCTATTCCAACCAAACTCTATTTTCTGATGTAAAATCCGACGCTGATCGCGAATACATGTAGCGCTTTTCAAAATTTCAATTAGATCAAAAGTTATTGCAATAAGAAATTTTCACATTTTTGGATATTTGGCAGGGGAGACGTCATGAACAGGGAAAAAATTTCTAACTCCTATTCCAACCAAACTCTATTTTCTGATGTAAAATCCGACGCTGATCGCGAATACATGTAGCGCTTTTCAAAATTTCAATTAGATCAAAAGTTATTGCAATAAGAAATTTTCACATTTTTTGGATATTTGGCAGGGGAGACGTCATGAACAGGGAAAAAATTTCTAACTCCTATTCCAACCAAACTCTATTTTCTGATGTAAAATCCGACGCTGATCGCGAATACATGTAGCGCTTTTCAAAATTTCAATTAGATCAAAAGTTATTGCAATAAGAAATTTTCACATTTCTTGGATATTTGGCAGGGGAGACGTCATGAACAGGGAAAAAATTTCTAACTCCTATTCCAACCAAACTCTATTTTCTGATGTAAAATCCGACGCTGATCGCGAATACATGTAGCGCTTTTCAAAATTTCAATTAGATCAAAAGTTATTGCAATAAGAAATTTTCACATTTCTTGGATATTTGGCAGGGGAGACGTCATGAACAGGGAAAAAATTTCTAACTCCTATTCCAACCAAACTCTATTTTCTGATGTAAAATCCGACGCTGATCGCGAATACATGTAGCGCTTTTCAAAATTTCAATTAGATCAAAAGTTATTGCAATAAAAATTTTCACATTTTTTGGATATTTGGCAGGGGAGACGTCATGAACAGGGAAAAAATTTCTAACTCCTATTCCAACCAAACTCTATTTTCTGATGTAAAATCCGACGCTGATCGCGAATACATGTAGCGCTTTTCAAAATTTCAATTAGATCAAAAGTTATTGCAATAAAAATTTTCACATTTTTTGGATATTTGGCAGGGGAGACGTCATGAACAGGGAAAAATTTCTAACTCCTATTCCAACCAAACTCTATTTTCTGATGTAAAATCCGACGCTGATCGCGAATACATGTAGCGCTTTTCAAAATTTCAATTAGATCAAAAGTTATTGCAATAAGAAATTTTCACATTTCTTGGATATTTGGCAGGGGAGACGTCATGAACAGGGAAAAAATTTCTAACTCCTATTCCAACCAAACTCTATTTTCTGATGTAAAATCCGACGCTGATCGCGAATACATGTAGCGCTTTTCAAAATTTCAATTAGATCAAAAGTTATTGCAATAAAAATTTTCACATTTTTTGGATATTTGGCAGGGGAGACGTCATGAACAGGGAAAAAATTTCTAACTCCTATTCCAACCAAACTCTATTTTCTGATGTAAAATCCGACGCTGATCGCGAATACATGTAGCGCTTTTCAAAATTTCAATTAGATCAAAAGTTATTGCAATAAGAAATTTTCACATTTCTTGGATATTTGGCAGGGGAGACGTCATGAACAGGGAAAAAATTTCTAACTCCTATTCCAACCAAACTCTATTTTCTGATGTAAAATCCGACGCTGATCGCGAATACATGTAGCGCTTTTCAAAATTTCAATTAGATCAAAAGTTATTGCAATAAAAATTTTCACATTTTTTGGATATTTGGCAGGGGAGACGTCATGAACAGGGAAAAAATTTCTAACTCCTATTCCAACCAAACTCTATTTTCTGATGTAAAATCCGACGCTGATCGCGAATACATGTAGCGCTTTTCAAAATTTCAATTAGATCAAAAGTTATTGCAATAAGAAATTTTCACATTTTTTGGATATTTGGCAGGGGAGACGTCATGAACAGGGAAAAAATTTCTAACTCCTATTCCAACCAAACTCTATTTTCTGATGTAAAATCCGACGCTGATCGCGAATACATGTAGCGCTTTTCAAAATTTCAATTAGATCAAAAGTTATTGCAATAAGAAATTTTCACATTTCTTGGATATTTGGCAGGGGAGACGTCATGAACAGGGAAAAAATTTCTAACTCCTATTCCAACCAAACTCTATTTTCTGATGTAAAATCCGACGCTGATCGCGAATACATGTAGCGCTTTTCAAAATTTCAATTAGATCAAAAGTTATTGCAATAAGAAATTTTCACATTTTTGGATATTTGGCAGGGGAGACGTCATGAACAGGGAAAAAATTTCTAACTCCTATTCCAACCAAACTCTATTTTCTGATGTAAAATCCGACGCTGATCGCGAATACATGTAGCGCTTTTCAAAATTTCAATTAGATCAAAAGTTATTGCAATAAGAAATTTTCACATTTTTTGGATATTTGGCAGGGGAGACGTCATGAACAGGGAAAAAATTTCTAACTCCTATTCCAACCAAACTCTATTTTCTGATGTAAAATCCGACGCTGATCGCGAATACATGTAGCGCTTTTCAAAATTTCAATTAGATCAAAAGTTATTGCAATAAGAAATTTTCACATTTCTTGGATATTTGGCAGGGGAGACGTCATGAACAGGGAAAAAATTTCTAACTCCTATTCCAACCAAACTCTATTTTCTGATGTAAAATCCGACGCTGATCGCGAATACATGTAGCGCTTTTCAAAATTTCAATTAGATCAAAAGTTATTGCAATAAAAATTTTCACATTTTTTGGATATTTGGCAGGGGAGACGTCATGAACAGGGAAAAAATTTCTAACTCCTATTCCAACCAAACTCTATTTTCTGATGTAAAATCCGACGCTGATCGCGAATACATGTAGCGCTTTTCAAAATTTCAATTAGATCAAAAGTTATTGCAATAAGAAATTTTCACATTTCTTGGATATTTGGCAGGGGAGACGTCATGAACAGGGAAAAAATTTCTAACTCCTATTCCAACCAAACTCTATTTTCTGATGTAAAATCCGACGCTGATCGCGAATACATGTAGCGCTTTTCAAAATTTCAATTAGATCAAAAGTTATTGCAATAAGAAATTTTCACATTTCTTGGATATTTGGCAGGGGAGACGTCATGAACAGGGAAAAAATTTCTAACTCCTATTCCAACCAAACTCTATTTTCTGATGTAAAATCCGACGCTGATCGCGAATACATGTAGCGCTTTTCAAAATTTCAATTAGATCAAAAGTTATTGCAATAAAAATTTTCACATTTTTTGGATATTTGGCAGGGGAGACGTCATGAACAGGGAAAAAATTTCTAACTCCTATTCCAACCAAACTCTATTTTCTGATGTAAAATCCGACGCTGATCGCGAATACATGTAGCGCTTTTCAAAATTTCAATTAGATCAAAAGTTATTGCAATAAGAAATTTTCACATTTCTTGGATATTTGGCAGGGGAGACGTCATGAACAGGGAAAAAATTTCTAACTCCTATTCCAACCAAACTCTATTTTCTGATGTAAAATCCGACGCTGATCGCGAATACATGTAGCGCTTTTCAAAATTTCAATTAGATCAAAAGTTATTGCAATAAGAAATTTTCACATTTCTTGGATATTTGGCAGGGGAGACGTCATGAACAGGGAAAAAATTTCTAACTCCTATTCCAACCAAACTCTATTTTCTGATGTAAAATCCGACGCTGATCGCGAATACATGTAGCGCTTTTCAAAATTTCAATTAGATCAAAAGTTATTGCAATAAAAATTTTCACATTTTTTGGATATTTGGCAGGGGAGACGTCATGAACAGGGAAAAAATTTCTAACTCCTATTCCAACCAAACTCTATTTTCTGATGTAAAATCCGACGCTGATCGCGAATACATGTAGCGCTTTTCAAAATTTCAATTAGATCAAAAGTTATTGCAATAAAAATTTTCACATTTCTTGGATATTTGGCAGGGGAGACGTCATGAACAGGGAAAAAATTTCTAACTCCTATTCCAACCAAACTCTATTTTCTGATGTAAAATCCGACGCTGATCGCGAATACATGTAGCGCTTTTCAAAATTTCAATTAGATCAAAAGTTATTGCAATAAGAAATTTTCACATTTCTTGGATATTTGGCAGGGGAGACGTCATGAACAGGGAAAAAATTTCTAACTCCTATTCCAACCAAACTCTATTTTCTGATGTAAAATCCGACGCTGATCGCGAATACATGTAGCGCTTTTCAAAATTTCAATTAGATCAAAAGTTATTGCAATAAGAAATTTTCACATTTCTTGGATATTTGGCAGGGGAGACGTCATGAACAGGGAAAAAATTTCTAACTCCTATTCCAACCAAACTCTATTTTCTGATGTAAAATCCGACGCTGATCGCGAATACATGTAGCGCTTTTCAAAATTTCAATTAGATCAAAAGTTATTGCAATAAGAAATTTTCACATTTCTTGGATATTTGGCAGGGGAGACGTCATGAACAGGGAAAAAATTTCTAACTCCTATTCCAACCAAACTCTATTTTCTGATGTAAAATCCGACGCTGATCGCGAATACATGTAGCGCTTTTCAAAATTTCAATTAGATCAAAAGTTATTGCAATAAGAAATTTTCACATTTCTTGGATATTTGGCAGGGGAGACGTCATGAACAGGGAAAAAATTTCTAACTCCTATTCCAACCAAACTCTATTTTCTGATGTAAAATCCGACGCTGATCGCGAATACATGTAGCGCTTTTCAAAATTTCAATTAGATCAAAAGTTATTGCAATAAGAAATTTTCACATTTTTTGGATATTTGGCAGGGGAGACGTCATGAACAGGGAAAAAATTTCTAACTCCTATTCCAACCAAACTCTATTTTCTGATGTAAAATCCGACGCTGATCGCGAATACATGTAGCGCTTTTCAAAATTTCAATTAGATCAAAAGTTATTGCAATAAGAAATTTTCACATTTCTTGGATATTTGGCAGGGGAGACGTCATGAACAGGGAAAAAATTTCTAACTCCTATTCCAACCAAACTCTATTTTCTGATGTAAAATCCGACGCTGATCGCGAATACATGTAGCGCTTTTCAAAATTTCAATTAGATCAAAAGTTATTGCAATAAAAATTTTCACATTTTTTGGATATTTGGCAGGGGAGACGTCATGAACAGGGAAAAAATTTCTAACTCCTATTCCAACCAAACTCTATTTTCTGATGTAAAATCCGACGCTGATCGCGAATACATGTAGCGCTTTTCAAAATTTCAATTAGATCAAAAGTTATTGCAATAAGAAATTTTCACATTTCTTGGATATTTGGCAGGGGAGACGTCATGAACAGGGAAAAAATTTCTAACTCCTATTCCAACCAAACTCTATTTTCTGATGTAAAATCCGACGCTGATCGCGAATACATGTAGCGCTTTTCAAAATTTCAATTAGATCAAAAGTTATTGCAATAAGAAATTTTCACATTTCTTGGATATTTGGCAGGGGAGACGTCATGAACAGGGAAAAAATTTCTAACTCCTATTCCAACCAAACTCTATTTTCTGATGTAAAATCCGACGCTGATCGCGAATACATGTAGCGCTTTTCAAAATTTCAATTAGATCAAAAGTTATTGCAATAAAAATTTTCACATTTTTTGGATATTTGGCAGGGGAGACGTCATGAACAGGGAAAAAATTTCTAACTCCTATTCCAACCAAACTCTATTTTCTGATGTAAAATCCGACGCTGATCGCGAATACATGTAGCGCTTTTCAAAATTTCAATTAGATCAAAAGTTATTGCAATAAGAAATTTTCACATTTCTTGGATATTTGGCAGGGGAGACGTCATGAACAGGGAAAAAATTTCTAACTCCTATTCCAACCAAACTCTATTTTCTGATGTAAAATCCGACGCTGATCGCGAATACATGTAGCGCTTTTCAAAATTTCAATTAGATCAAAAGTTATTGCAATAAGAAATTTTCACATTTTTGGATATTTGGCAGGGGAGACGTCATGAACAGGGAAAAAATTTCTAACTCCTATTCCAACCAAACTCTATTTTCTGATGTAAAATCCGACGCTGATCGCGAATACATGTAGCGCTTTTCAAAATTTCAATTAGATCAAAAGTTATTGCAATAAGAAATTTTCACATTTCTTGGATATTTGGCAGGGGAGACGTCATGAACAGGGAAAAAATTTCTAACTCCTATTCCAACCAAACTCTATTTTCTGATGTAAAATCCGACGCTGATCGCGAATACATGTAGCGCTTTTCAAAATTTCAATTAGATCAAAAGTTATTGCAATAAGAAATTTTCACATTTCTTGGATATTTGGCAGGGGAGACGTCATGAACAGGGAAAAAATTTCTAACTCCTATTCCAACCAAACTCTATTTTCTGATGTAAAATCCGACGCTGATCGCGAATACATGTAGCGCTTTTCAAAATTTCAATTAGATCAAAAGTTATTGCAATAAGAAATTTTCACATTTCTTGGATATTTGGCAGGGGAGACGTCATGAACAGGGAAAAAATTTCTAACTCCTATTCCAACCAAACTCTATTTTCTGATGTAAAATCCGACGCTGATCGCGAATACATGTAGCGCTTTTCAAAATTTCAATTAGATCAAAAGTTATTGCAATAAGAAATTTTCACATTTCTTGGATATTTGGCAGGGGAGACGTCATGAACAGGGAAAAAATTTCTAACTCCTATTCCAACCAAACTCTATTTTCTGATGTAAAATCCGACGCTGATCGCGAATACATGTAGCGCTTTTCAAAATTTCAATTAGATCAAAAGTTATTGCAATAAGAAATTTTCACATTTCTTGGATATTTGGCAGGGGAGACGTCATGAACAGGGAAAAAATTTCTAACTCCTATTCCAACCAAACTCTATTTTCTGATGTAAAATCCGACGCTGATCGCGAATACATGTAGCGCTTTTCAAAATTTCAATTAGATCAAAAGTTATTGCAATAAGAAATTTTCACATTTCTTGGATATTTGGCAGGGGAGACGTCATGAACAGGGAAAAAATTTCTAACTCCTATTCCAACCAAACTCTATTTTCTGATGTAAAATCCGACGCTGATCGCGAATACATGTAGCGCTTTTCAAAATTTCAATTAGATCAAAAGTTATTGCAATAAGAAATTTTCACATTTCTTGGATATTTGGCAGGGGAGACGTCATGAACAGGGAAAAAATTTCTAACTCCTATTCCAACCAAACTCTATTTTCTGATGTAAAATCCGACGCTGATCGCGAATACATGTAGCGCTTTTCAAAATTTCAATTAGATCAAAAGTTATTGCAATAAAAATTTTCACATTTTTTGGATATTTGGCAGGGGAGACGTCATGAACAGGGAAAAAATTTCTAACTCCTATTCCAACCAAACTCTATTTTCTGATGTAAAATCCGACGCTGATCGCGAATACATGTAGCGCTTTTCAAAATTTCAATTAGATCAAAAGTTATTGCAATAAAAATTTTCACATTTTTTGGATATTTGGCAGGGGAGACGTCATGAACAGGGAAAAAATTTCTAACTCCTATTCCAACCAAACTCTATTTTCTGATGTAAAATCCGACGCTGATCGCGAATACATGTAGCGCTTTTCAAAATTTCAATTAGATCAAAAGTTATTGCAATAAGAAATTTTCACATTTCTTGGATATTTGGCAGGGGAGACGTCATGAACAGGGAAAAAATTTCTAACTCCTATTCCAACCAAACTCTATTTTCTGATGTAAAATCCGACGCTGATCGCGAATACATGTAGCGCTTTTCAAAATTTCAATTAGATCAAAAGTTATTGCAATAAAAATTTTCACATTTTTTGGATATTTGGCAGGGGAGACGTCATGAACAGGGAAAAAATTTCTAACTCCTATTCCAACCAAACTCTATTTTCTGATGTAAAATCCGACGCTGATCGCGAATACATGTAGCGCTTTTCAAAATTTCAATTAGATCAAAAGTTATTGCAATAAGAAATTTTCACATTTCTTGGATATTTGGCAGGGGAGACGTCATGAACAGGGAAAAAATTTCTAACTCCTATTCCAACCAAACTCTATTTTCTGATGTAAAATCCGACGCTGATCGCGAATACATGTAGCGCTTTTCAAAATTTCAATTAGATCAAAAGTTATTGCAATAAAAATTTTCACATTTTTTGGATATTTGGCAGGGGAGACGTCATGAACAGGGAAAAAATTTCTAACTCCTATTCCAACCAAACTCTATTTTCTGATGTAAAATCCGACGCTGATCGCGAATACATGTAGCGCTTTTCAAAATTTCAATTAGATCAAAAGTTATTGCAATAAGAAATTTTCACATTTCTTGGATATTTGGCAGGGGAGACGTCATGAACAGGGAAAAAATTTCTAACTCCTATTCCAACCAAACTCTATTTTCTGATGTAAAATCCGACGCTGATCGCGAATACATGTAGCGCTTTTCAAAATTTCAATTAGATCAAAAGTTATTGCAATAAAAATTTTCACATTTCTTGGATATTTGGCAGGGGAGACGTCATGAACAGGGAAAAAATTTCTAACTCCTATTCCAACCAAACTCTATTTTCTGATGTAAAATCCGACGCTGATCGCGAATACATGTAGCGCTTTTCAAAATTTCAATTAGATCAAAAGTTATTGCAATAAGAAATTTTCACATTTCTTGGATATTTGGCAGGGGAGACGTCATGAACAGGGAAAAAATTTCTAACTCCTATTCCAACCAAACTCTATTTTCTGATGTAAAATCCGACGCTGATCGCGAATACATGTAGCGCTTTTCAAAATTTCAATTAGATCAAAAGTTATTGCAATAAGAAATTTTCACATTTTTGGATATTTGGCAGGGGAGACGTCATGAACAGGGAAAAAATTTCTAACTCCTATTCCAACCAAACTCTATTTTCTGATGTAAAATCCGACGCTGATCGCGAATACATGTAGCGCTTTTCAAAATTTCAATTAGATCAAAAGTTATTGCAATAAAAATTTTCACATTTTTTGGATATTTGGCAGGGGAGACGTCATGAACAGGGAAAAAATTTCTAACTCCTATTCCAACCAAACTCTATTTTCTGATGTAAAATCCGACGCTGATCGCGAATACATGTAGCGCTTTTCAAAATTTCAATTAGATCAAAAGTTATTGCAATAAGAAATTTTCACATTTCTTGGATATTTGGCAGGGGAGACGTCATGAACAGGGAAAAAATTTCTAACTCCTATTCCAACCAAACTCTATTTTCTGATGTAAAATCCGACGCTGATCGCGAATACATGTAGCGCTTTTCAAAATTTCAATTAGATCAAAAGTTATTGCAATAAGAAATTTTCACATTTCTTGGATATTTGGCAGGGGAGACGTCATGAACAGGGAAAAAATTTCTAACTCCTATTCCAACCAAACTCTATTTTCTGATGTAAAATCCGACGCTGATCGCGAATACATGTAGCGCTTTTCAAAATTTCAATTAGATCAAAAGTTATTGCAATAAGAAATTTTCACATTTTTTGGATATTTGGCAGGGGAGACGTCATGAACAGGGAAAAAATTTCTAACTCCTATTCCAACCAAACTCTATTTTCTGATGTAAAATCCGACGCTGATCGCGAATACATGTAGCGCTTTTCAAAATTTCAATTAGATCAAAAGTTATTGCAATAAGAAATTTTCACATTTCTTGGATATTTGGCAGGGGAGACGTCATGAACAGGGAAAAAATTTCTAACTCCTATTCCAACCAAACTCTATTTTCTGATGTAAAATCCGACGCTGATCGCGAATACATGTAGCGCTTTTCAAAATTTCAATTAGATCAAAAGTTATTGCAATAAGAAATTTTCACATTTCTTGGATATTTGGCAGGGGAGACGTCATGAACAGGGAAAAAATTTCTAACTCCTATTCCAACCAAACTCTATTTTCTGATGTAAAATCCGACGCTGATCGCGAATACATGTAGCGCTTTTCAAAATTTCAATTAGATCAAAAGTTATTGCAATAAGAAATTTTCACATTTCTTGGATATTTGGCAGGGGAGACGTCATGAACAGGGAAAAAATTTCTAACTCCTATTCCAACCAAACTCTATTTTCTGATGTAAAATCCGACGCTGATCGCGAATACATGTAGCGCTTTTCAAAATTTCAATTAGATCAAAAGTTATTGCAATAAGAAATTTTCACATTTCTTGGATATTTGGCAGGGGAGACGTCATGAACAGGGAAAAAATTTCTAACTCCTATTCCAACCAAACTCTATTTTCTGATGTAAAATCCGACGCTGATCGCGAATACATGTAGCGCTTTTCAAAATTTCAATTAGATCAAAAGTTATTGCAATAAGAAATTTTCACATTTTTGGATATTTGGCAGGGGAGACGTCATGAACAGGGAAAAAATTTCTAACTCCTATTCCAACCAAACTCTATTTTCTGATGTAAAATCCGACGCTGATCGCGAATACATGTAGCGCTTTTCAAAATTTCAATTAGATCAAAAGTTATTGCAATAAGAAATTTTCACATTTTTGGATATTTGGCAGGGGAGACGTCATGAACAGGGAAAAAATTTCTAACTCCTATTCCAACCAAACTCTATTTTCTGATGTAAAATCCGACGCTGATCGCGAATACATGTAGCGCTTTTCAAAATTTCAATTAGATCAAAAGTTATTGCAATAAGAAATTTTCACATTTCTTGGATATTTGGCAGGGGAGACGTCATGAACAGGGAAAAAATTTCTAACTCCTATTCCAACCAAACTCTATTTTCTGATGTAAAATCCGACGCTGATCGCGAATACATGTAGCGCTTTTCAAAATTTCAATTAGATCAAAAGTTATTGCAATAAGAAATTTTCACATTTTTTGGATATTTGGCAGGGGAGACGTCATGAACAGGGAAAAAATTTCTAACTCCTATTCCAACCAAACTCTATTTTCTGATGTAAAATCCGACGCTGATCGCGAATACATGTAGCGCTTTTCAAAATTTCAATTAGATCAAAAGTTATTGCAATAAGAAATTTTCACATTTCTTGGATATTTGGCAGGGGAGACGTCATGAACAGGGAAAAAATTTCTAACTCCTATTCCAACCAAACTCTATTTTCTGATGTAAAATCCGACGCTGATCGCGAATACATGTAGCGCTTTTCAAAATTTCAATTAGATCAAAAGTTATTGCAATAAGAAATTTTCACATTTCTTGGATATTTGGCAGGGGAGACGTCATGAACAGGGAAAAAATTTCTAACTCCTATTCCAACCAAACTCTATTTTCTGATGTAAAATCCGACGCTGATCGCGAATACATGTAGCGCTTTTCAAAATTTCAATTAGATCAAAAGTTATTGCAATAAGAAATTTTCACATTTTTGGATATTTGGCAGGGGAGACGTCATGAACAGGGAAAAAATTTCTAACTCCTATTCCAACCAAACTCTATTTTCTGATGTAAAATCCGACGCTGATCGCGAATACATGTAGCGCTTTTCAAAATTTCAATTAGATCAAAAGTTATTGCAATAAGAAATTTTCACATTTCTTGGATATTTGGCAGGGGAGACGTCATGAACAGGGAAAAAATTTCTAACTCCTATTCCAACCAAACTCTATTTTCTGATGTAAAATCCGACGCTGATCGCGAATACATGTAGCGCTTTTCAAAATTTCAATTAGATCAAAAGTTATTGCAATAAGAAATTTTCACATTTCTTGGATATTTGGCAGGGGAGACGTCATGAACAGGGAAAAAATTTCTAACTCCTATTCCAACCAAACTCTATTTTCTGATGTAAAATCCGACGCTGATCGCGAATACATGTAGCGCTTTTCAAAATTTCAATTAGATCAAAAGTTATTGCAATAAGAAATTTTCACATTTCTTGGATATTTGGCAGGGGAGACGTCATGAACAGGGAAAAAATTTCTAACTCCTATTCCAACCAAACTCTATTTTCTGATGTAAAATCCGACGCTGATCGCGAATACATGTAGCGCTTTTCAAAATTTCAATTAGATCAAAAGTTATTGCAATAAGAAATTTTCACATTTTTTGGATATTTGGCAGGGGAGACGTCATGAACAGGGAAAAAATTTCTAACTCCTATTCCAACCAAACTCTATTTTCTGATGTAAAATCCGACGCTGATCGCGAATACATGTAGCGCTTTTCAAAATTTCAATTAGATCAAAAGTTATTGCAATAAAAATTTTCACATTTTTTGGATATTTGGCAGGGGAGACGTCATGAACAGGGAAAAAATTTCTAACTCCTATTCCAACCAAACTCTATTTTCTGATGTAAAATCCGACGCTGATCGCGAATACATGTAGCGCTTTTCAAAATTTCAATTAGATCAAAAGTTATTGCAATAAGAAATTTTCACATTTCTTGGATATTTGGCAGGGGAGACGTCATGAACAGGGAAAAAATTTCTAACTCCTATTCCAACCAAACTCTATTTTCTGATGTAAAATCCGACGCTGATCGCGAATACATGTAGCGCTTTTCAAAATTTCAATTAGATCAAAAGTTATTGCAATAAAAATTTTCACATTTTTTGGATATTTGGCAGGGGAGACGTCATGAACAGGGAAAAAATTTCTAACTCCTATTCCAACCAAACTCTATTTTCTGATGTAAAATCCGACGCTGATCGCGAATACATGTAGCGCTTTTCAAAATTTCAATTAGATCAAAAGTTATTGCAATAAGAAATTTTCACATTTCTTGGATATTTGGCAGGGGAGACGTCATGAACAGGGAAAAAATTTCTAACTCCTATTCCAACCAAACTCTATTTTCTGATGTAAAATCCGACGCTGATCGCGAATACATGTAGCGCTTTTCAAAATTTCAATTAGATCAAAAGTTATTGCAATAAAAATTTTCACATTTTTTGGATATTTGGCAGGGGAGACGTCATGAACAGGGAAAAAATTTCTAACTCCTATTCCAACCAAACTCTATTTTCTGATGTAAAATCCGACGCTGATCGCGAATACATGTAGCGCTTTTCAAAATTTCAATTAGATCAAAAGTTATTGCAATAAGAAATTTTCACATTTCTTGGATATTTGGCAGGGGAGACGTCATGAACAGGGAAAAAATTTCTAACTCCTATTCCAACCAAACTCTATTTTCTGATGTAAAATCCGACGCTGATCGCGAATACATGTAGCGCTTTTCAAAATTTCAATTAGATCAAAAGTTATTGCAATAAAAATTTTCACATTTCTTGGATATTTGGCAGGGGAGACGTCATGAACAGGGAAAAAATTTCTAACTCCTATTCCAACCAAACTCTATTTTCTGATGTAAAATCCGACGCTGATCGCGAATACATGTAGCGCTTTTCAAAATTTCAATTAGATCAAAAGTTATTGCAATAAGAAATTTTCACATTTTTTGGATATTTGGCAGGGGAGACGTCATGAACAGGGAAAAAATTTCTAACTCCTATTCCAACCAAACTCTATTTTCTGATGTAAAATCCGACGCTGATCGCGAATACATGTAGCGCTTTTCAAAATTTCAATTAGATCAAAAGTTATTGCAATAAGAAATTTTCACATTTCTTGGATATTTGGCAGGGGAGACGTCATGAACAGGGAAAAAATTTCTAACTCCTATTCCAACCAAACTCTATTTTCTGATGTAAAATCCGACGCTGATCGCGAATACATGTAGCGCTTTTCAAAATTTCAATTAGATCAAAAGTTATTGCAATAAAAATTTTCACATTTCTTGGATATTTGGCAGGGGAGACGTCATGAACAGGGAAAAAATTTCTAACTCCTATTCCAACCAAACTCTATTTTCTGATGTAAAATCCGACGCTGATCGCGAATACATGTAGCGCTTTTCAAAATTTCAATTAGATCAAAAGTTATTGCAATAAGAAATTTTCACATTTCTTGGATATTTGGCAGGGGAGACGTCATGAACAGGGAAAAATTTCTAACTCCTATTCCAACCAAACTCTATTTTCTGATGTAAAATCCGACGCTGATCGCGAATACATGTAGCGCTTTTCAAAATTTCAATTAGATCAAAAGTTATTGCAATAAGAAATTTTCACATTTCTTGGATATTTGGCAGGGGAGACGTCATGAACAGGGAAAAAATTTCTAACTCCTATTCCAACCAAACTCTATTTTCTGATGTAAAATCCGACGCTGATCGCGAATACATGTAGCGCTTTTCAAAATTTCAATTAGATCAAAAGTTATTGCAATAAGAAATTTTCACATTTCTTGGATATTTGGCAGGGGAGACGTCATGAACAGGGAAAAATTTCTAACTCCTATTCCAACCAAACTCTATTTTCTGATGTAAAATCCGACGCTGATCGCGAATACATGTAGCGCTTTTCAAAATTTCAATTAGATCAAAAGTTATTGCAATAAAAATTTTCACATTTTTTGGATATTTGGCAGGGGAGACGTCATGAACAGGGAAAAAATTTCTAACTCCTATTCCAACCAAACTCTATTTTCTGATGTAAAATCCGACGCTGATCGCGAATACATGTAGCGCTTTTCAAAATTTCAATTAGATCAAAAGTTATTGCAATAAGAAATTTTCACATTTCTTGGATATTTGGCAGGGGAGACGTCATGAACAGGGAAAAAATTTCTAACTCCTATTCCAACCAAACTCTATTTTCTGATGTAAAATCCGACGCTGATCGCGAATACATGTAGCGCTTTTCAAAATTTCAATTAGATCAAAAGTTATTGCAATAAGAAATTTTCACATTTTTGGATATTTGGCAGGGGAGACGTCATGAACAGGGAAAAAATTTCTAACTCCTATTCCAACCAAACTCTATTTTCTGATGTAAAATCCGACGCTGATCGCGAATACATGTAGCGCTTTTCAAAATTTCAATTAGATCAAAAGTTATTGCAATAAGAAATTTTCACATTTCTTGGATATTTGGCAGGGGAGACGTCATGAACAGGGAAAAAATTTCTAACTCCTATTCCAACCAAACTCTATTTTCTGATGTAAAATCCGACGCTGATCGCGAATACATGTAGCGCTTTTCAAAATTTCAATTAGATCAAAAGTTATTGCAATAAGAAATTTTCACATTTCTTGGATATTTGGCAGGGGAGACGTCATGAACAGGGAAAAAATTTCTAACTCCTATTCCAACCAAACTCTATTTTCTGATGTAAAATCCGACGCTGATCGCGAATACATGTAGCGCTTTTCAAAATTTCAATTAGATCAAAAGTTATTGCAATAAGAAATTTTCACATTTCTTGGATATTTGGCAGGGGAGACGTCATGAACAGGGAAAAAATTTCTAACTCCTATTCCAACCAAACTCTATTTTCTGATGTAAAATCCGACGCTGATCGCGAATACATGTAGCGCTTTTCAAAATTTCAATTAGATCAAAAGTTATTGCAATAAGAAATTTTCACATTTCTTGGATATTTGGCAGGGGAGACGTCATGAACAGGGAAAAAATTTCTAACTCCTATTCCAACCAAACTCTATTTTCTGATGTAAAATCCGACGCTGATCGCGAATACATGTAGCGCTTTTCAAAATTTCAATTAGATCAAAAGTTATTGCAATAAAAATTTTCACATTTTTTGGATATTTGGCAGGGGAGACGTCATGAACAGGGAAAAAATTTCTAACTCCTATTCCAACCAAACTCTATTTTCTGATGTAAAATCCGACGCTGATCGCGAATACATGTAGCGCTTTTCAAAATTTCAATTAGATCAAAAGTTATTGCAATAAGAAATTTTCACATTTCTTGGATATTTGGCAGGGGAGACGTCATGAACAGGGAAAAAATTTCTAACTCCTATTCCAACCAAACTCTATTTTCTGATGTAAAATCCGACGCTGATCGCGAATACATGTAGCGCTTTTCAAAATTTCAATTAGATCAAAAGTTATTGCAATAAAAATTTTCACATTTTTGGATATTTGGCAGGGGAGACGTCATGAACAGGGAAAAAATTTCTAACTCCTATTCCAACCAAACTCTATTTTCTGATGTAAAATCCGACGCTGATCGCGAATACATGTAGCGCTTTTCAAAATTTCAATTAGATCAAAAGTTATTGCAATAAGAAATTTTCACATTTCTTGGATATTTGGCAGGGGAGACGTCATGAACAGGGAAAAAATTTCTAACTCCTATTCCAACCAAACTCTATTTTCTGATGTAAAATCCGACGCTGATCGCGAATACATGTAGCGCTTTTCAAAATTTCAATTAGATCAAAAGTTATTGCAATAAGAAATTTTCACATTTCTTGGATATTTGGCAGGGGAGACGTCATGAACAGGGAAAAAATTTCTAACTCCTATTCCAACCAAACTCTATTTTCTGATGTAAAATCCGACGCTGATCGCGAATACATGTAGCACTTTTCAAAATTTCAATTAGATCAAAAGTTATTGCAATAAAAATTTTCACATTTTTTGGATATTTGGCAGGGGAGACGTCATGAACAGGGAAAAAATTTCTAACTCCTATTCCAACCAAACTCTATTTTTCTGATGTAAAATCCGACGCTGATCCGAATACATGTAGCGCTTTTCAAAATTTCAATTAGATCAAAAGTTATTGCAATAAGAATTTTCACATTTTTGGATATTTGGCAGGGGAGACGTCATGAACAGG